>CAUYLG010070385.1:0-60310 GCA_963573385.1 Cacajao melanocephalus
CCCAGCCCCAGCCCAGCCCCAACCCTACCTCTGCCCCATCCCCAGCCCAGTCCCAGCCCCACCCCTGCCCGTACCCCCAGCACCAGCCTAGCCCACTCCAGCCCAGCCCAGCCCAGCCCAACCCAGCCCAGCCCAGCCCAGTCTAGCCCAGCCCAGCCCAGTCTAGCCCAGTCTAGCCCAGCCCAGCCCAGTCTAGCCCAGTCTAGCCCAGCCCAGCCCAGCCCAGCCCAACCCAGTCTAGTCCAGCCCAGCCCAGTCCAGTCTAGCCCAGCCCAATCTAGTCCTTCCCAGTCTAGCCCACCCCAGTCTAGCCCAGCCCATCCCTAGTCCAGACCCAGCCCAGTCCCAGGCCCAGCCCCCGTGCAGCCCCAGCTCAGCCCTCATCCCCACCCCACCTCCCGTGGCTTGCTTTGCCCTCCTAGATCAGGTGTCTCTGTCTCAGTCACGGAGCCAGCAGCATGTACTCTTCTGCCTTCCTCAGCCTAGTGTGTGCCGTGTGAGTAGGGAGGGCACCGCTTTTTATTGCCAGGCGGTGGGCATGCCTTTGGACATACCACAGTCGGTTTCCGCCTACCAGTGGATGCTTTTGTGTCCTCCAGCTTTCGGCTGTTAGGAGCAAGGGGGCTGTGAGCATTTCTGTAGGGTCTCTGTATGGACAAATGTTTCCATTTTGTTGTTGGGGGATTCTTAACTGCAAGTTGAGTGGCTGTCCATTGGGCGATGTGGCTTTTAAAGAGATACCCAAGCTGTTTTCCAAGGTAACTGTGCTGTGCTAAGCCCCCTGAGCAGCAGGGGGAGCTGAGCTTGCCGGATGCCCTCGCCAGCCCTGCAGGTCGTCATTTTCAGTGTAGCCACTCTGGGTGGTGCTGTGGCTTGGACGTTTGTCCCATCCAGACCTCCTGTTGAAACTGGATCCAGTGTTGGAGATGGTGCCTACTGGGAGGTGTTTGGGTCACGGGGGTAGGGGCAGATGCCTCATGAATAGGTGAATGCCCTCCCTTATGGGTAAGTGAGTTCTCCTGGCCAGTTCCCACCAGAGCTGATGGGTGAACGGAGCCCAGCACCTCCCTGCCACTTGCTTCCGTTCTCGCCGTGACTTCTGCACGCTCAGGTCCCTCCGCTCTCCACCAGGAGTGGAAGTAGCCGGAGGCCCTCACCCAGTGCCCCATCTTGAACTTGTCCAGCCGTCAGAATTGTGAGCCCCATAAATCCTTTTCTCTTGTAACTTTCCCAGTCTCAGGGATTCCTTTAGAGCAACACACAGTGGCTGGGGACAGGTGGTGTGCAGTGGGATGACGCTAGTCAGAGTTTTCATCTGTGGTGTGCAGTGGGGTTCTGGTGGTGAGAGTTTTCATCTGCATGTTTCTTGCCATGTTCTTATTGGCTATTTGTATATCTTCTTTTGTGTAGTGTCTATTTGCATTAGTTGCTCATTTTATATTAGGTGTTCTTACTATATTATGAGCTCACTTATTTGGGATACAAGGGCTTTGTGAGGTATCTGTATTGTGAATATTTTCTCTGACTTTGTGGCCTGTCTTCTAATTTTCTAAACTGTGTTATTTGAAGGCCAAAAGTTTTTCTGCTCAATGGGAGATTTTTCTTTTGTGGTTTTTGCTTTTTGTATATCGATGAATAAATCTTTCCCTACTACAAGATAGCAAAGAATTTTCTTCGTGTTTTATTTTTAGAAGTCCTATGCTTTAGCTTGTACATGTAGGTCCATGATCCATGTTGAGTTAATATTTATGTTTCATCAGCTTTGAGTTGAGGTTCACTAGATACTCAAATGTTTTAGCACCATTGATTCAAAAGACTGTCTTTTCTCCATTGAATTACTTCGGTACTTTTGTCTAAAATCAGTTGATTTCGTGTTCATGTGGAATACGGATTTGTTTCTGTGGATCTATATGTCTCTGCTTATGCTGATACCACACTGTCCTGCAGTGAGCTGGGAAGATTTCCTCCTCTTCTCTTCTGAAATAGTTTGTGTAGAATTGGTATTACTCTTCCTACAAATATGTGGTAGAGTTCACCAGTGATGCTATCTGAGCTTGGAGTTTTGTCGTAGGATGATTTTCAGCTACAAATTCTCTCCTTTAATGCTGCAGTGCTATTCATGCTGTCTATTTCTTCTTAAGTGAGCTTTGATTGTTTTGTATTTTTCAAGGAACTCACCCTCTAAGTTGTGAAATTAATTAGCATGAAACTACTCATAATATTCCCTTAATATCCTTTCAATGTCTCTGGGACCCGTGGTGATACCGCCTCCTTTATTTCTAATGTTGCTATTTTGTATTCAGTTCTTTGTTCTTGATTAGTCTGAATAATTTTATCATCTCAGTATTATTCTCACGTAAATCTATTGATTTTATTAATCATTTGAAAGATCCAGATTTTGATATTATTGGTTTTCTCTATTGATACGCTGTTGATTGAATTGGTTTCTGCTCACCTTCATTATTTCCTTCTTCTACTTACTTTGGGTTAATGTCTTTGTCAGATGATTGACTTGAGGTCTTTCTTTTTTTCTAAGTATTTGTTGCTATACACTTCCCTCTAGGCATTGCTTTACTGGTGTACATTTTAATATCTTGTGTTTTTATTTCATTCAGTTAAGATAGTTCTAATTTCTCTTGTGATTTCTTCTCTTACTCATGATTATTTAGAAGTGTGTTGTTTGATTTCAGATGACTGTGTTCATTCACAGATACCTTTCTGTTTCTGCTGTATTCAGAGACTATATTTTGTATGATTTCAGTGATTATAAGTGTGTGAAGACTTGCTTTATGGCCTAAACCATAGTCTGTCTTAGTGGATATTCCACGTGCGTTTGGCAGGAATACGCATTCGTCCGCCGTGTGGGTTGGGCCGACCGGTGGTGGTGTGGAGTTTCTGTGGCCTCTCTGCTCCTCTGTCTGCTTGCCCCGCTGGCCACGCTGCCTGTAGTTGTGGATTCGTGTGTTTCCTTCCAGGTCTATCAGTTTTTGCTTCAGGTATTTTCAAGCTGTGATATTAGGTGCATACACATTTAGAGTTGTTTTATCTTAGTTGACCATTTGTTTCTAAAGTGTCCTCCGTTTATTGTGTTTGCGGCTCTAAGTTCATTTCTGATATTAGTGTAGCCATCCCAGCTTTCCTGTGGTTGCTGTTTACATGATATAGTTTTCCAGTGTTCACTTATAATTTCATCTGATTTTGTATGTAAGTAGGTTTCTTGCATATACTGCATGGCACGATCTTGCTTTTTCCTTTTTTTAAGACAGGGTCTCTTGCTCTGTTGTCCATGCTAAAGTTTAGTGGCATGATCATGGCTCACTGCAGCCTTCATCTCCCAGGTTCGAGCAGTCTTCCCACCTCAGCGTTTCAAGTAGCGGAGCCTGCAGGTGTGTACCACCATGGCTGGCTAATTTTTATTTTTTTGTAGAAAGGGGATCTCACTGTGTTGTCCAGGCTGATCTTGAACTCCTAGGTTCAAGCGATCCTCCTATCTTAACCTCAGAAAGTGTTGGGATTATAGGCATGAGCCACCACGCCTGGCCAGAATCTTGCTTTTACTCTCATCGGAGAATCTCTGCTTTTTGATTGGAATGGTTAAAGTAGTGCTGCTGTCCAGTAGAATTTTTGGTGATGATGAAAAGGCCCTGTAGTCTACATTCTATCGTGTGACAGCCATTTGCCACATGGGGCTCCTGGGCACTTGAAATGTGGCTAGTGCAACAGGGACCAAGTTTATCATTTAATTTAATTTTAATTAATTAAAATGGACATTTAAACTGCCACAAGGGGTTGGTGGCACTGGAGTGGACGACCCGTGTTCGGCTCAAGCGTCATTAGTGTAAGGCCGTCATGTTCTGCTTTAAATCTACTGTCTTGACGTTTATCGTCTGTGTTTCCCTTCTGTTCTCTTTTTCTTTTTTCTTTCTCTTCCTTCCTTTTTTTTAATGGACTGAGTAATTGAGTGCTGTTTAGCATTCCATTTTGTCTCCACTATTGGCTTATGAGAGATTCGTGTTTGTTTCTTTTTTTTAGTGGTTGCTTTAGAGTTTACAACATAGGTCTTTAACTTTCCGCAGCCCGCCTTGAGTTAGAACGATATCATGTCCTGTGTGGTGGGTCGTGTCCTGTGTGGTGGGTCGTGTCCTGTGGTGGATAGTGTCCTGTGTGGTGGGTCGTGTCCTGTGTGGTGGGTCGTGTCTCCTGTGTGGTGGGTTGTGTCCCATGGTGGATCGTATCCTATGTGGTGGGTCGTGTCCTGTGGCGGGTCATTTCCTGTGTGGTGGGTCGTGTCCCGTGGTGGATTGTGTCCTGTGTGGTGGGTCGTGTCCTGTGTGGTGGGTCGTGTCCTGTGTGGTGGATTGACTGCACAGAAATGCACTTCTGGGTCCCATGCCTGCCCCTTCAATGTACTTTCAGTATATTAAGCACCATGCGTTACTCATTACACATGACGACACTGGCACATAGTTATGGATTTTGCTTTCACAAACTGTAGTGTTTTAAATAAATGAAAGTATCTCGTTTTTATTTACATGCTGGCCTTCTTGAATTCTTTGTGTAAATCCAGGCTTCTTGCTGTTACTTTCACCCTAACTAGCTGCTTCTGGCATTTGCTGTACTTCACACCTGGTGGGAACTGGTCCTTTTCATTTTTGCTTGTCAAAATCTGCCCCTTTGCAGTGGGTGTAGAGCAAGTTTTTCCTTCCAGCACTTTAAAGATATCCTTCCATCGTCTTCCGGTTTCCACAGTTTCTGATGAAAGGGTCAAGTCCTTCTCATGTTTTCTTCTTCCTCATGAAATGTGCAGTTTTTCCTCTGGGCCCCTTTTAGGGTTTCTTTATCACTGATTTTCTGCAGTTTGCCTATAATGCACCTTGGATTAAAACGTGTATTTATTCTGCTTGCGGATTGGTGAACTTCTTCAGTCTCTGAGTTCATCATTTCATAAAATCTGGATGCTGTGGTCATGATTCCCGGCGGTTCTGTTTGTTTGTTTTGTTTTCCCTCCCCCCTGCTGTCCCTCTCCCTGTGTGTGCCTCTTACTGGCCTGCGACCTTGGGCGGGTCGTGTGGCCTTGAGTGGGTCCCCTGCCCGTCTGAGAATAGGGAGAGTGACACAGGGCCACTGGTATGAATTCCTGTGCTCCTGCCAGAGCTTGTTCCATGTTAGAAGGAAAACTTCAGCAGAATTAAATTTAAAGGAGTTTAATCAAGGAATGAGCGATTCATGAATCAGGCTGCCTCCCGAGCCAGAGCAGGCTCAGAGACTCCAGCGCAGCCGTGGAGAAGATTTTGACAGAAACAGTAAAGTGATGTACAGAAAACGGAAGTGAGGCACGGAAACAGCTCGGTTACAGCTTTGTGTTTGCCTTACTTGAGCACGGTTCCAACAGTTTGCTACGTTAGATTGGCCGAAACTTAGTGATTGGCACAGGCGTAGGCCGTGGTCCGTTCACACTGACACTTGCTACAGTTCAAGCGGTACAGGGAACCCTTTAGGCTGAACGGAAGATGTGTAAGGAGCGCCTTTAGGCTAAACTTGATTTAACCCATTTTCACTCTCGTCGTTTCACTGATGCAACTGATGCCCTGGCTTGGCCATGTGACATCGAGGGGCGGTGGGTGCTGGGTGATGGGGGGCCGTTCCTCAGGCCTCCTTCCTGGAGGCTGCCTGGAAGTTTCTTCTTTCTCCAGGCTTTGCATGAGTGTGACTGCTGGACCCGGAGGCCTAGGGCTGGGGCAGGGCAGAGGTAGCCAGATGGAAAGTATGTAGAGAGCCAGGACTTGGCCCCAGTGAGCCAGGGGTGCCCCAGAGCATCCGTGACGGGCTTGCACACTCCCAGATGGGGTACCAGGGTCAGCCCTGCCATGGCCAGGCAGCTCAGTGACCCCAAGCAAAGCCAGGCTTGGGCCTTGCCCTGGTGGAACACCACATGTTCAGCCAGGCGTGCTGTGTCCCTTCATGCTGGGACACCTCAGGCCGCCCAGACAGGGTTAGTGTTGTGAGGGTCGCCATGGCACCCCTAGTGTTTTCTAGCCCTCACTCCTGTTTGTAGACCTCAAACCATGTTCTTTTATCACTAAGCTTTAATATGGAAAATTCTAAACACCCAGAGAAAGTCGAAAGCACTGCCCAGACAGCCATGCAGCCGCAGCCAGCACCCGGATGTGAGCCTGGAGTCTGGCTGCCTGGGTTAGTCGCGCCTTTCGTCCCTCCACCTGCGCGCGTTTCAGAGTGAACTGGCCCTCGGTGCGCGTCCTCCCGACGGCTGGTTGACTTGCCGTGCATTTTCTTTCAAGGTGACATGTATGTGCAGTGAGCTGCATAGCTCCTAAGTGTGCCATTCTGGTCGTGACAGAATCTGTAACTCACAGCTCTGTCCAGGCACAGGGCAGTCACCCAGGAGCGTCCCTCCTGCCCTGCCCCAGCTCCCCAGCCTGGCCCAGAGGCCCCAGGGATTGCCTTGGTCGTTCTGGTCCTTCGTCCCGTTGGTGCTGGCGTCTGGACGATGTTTCTGAGATTCACCGTGTTATGTGACCACAGTTTCCTCGGACACAGACCCCGTGTGACTGTCCTTTTCCCCATGTCTCCTGGACAGCAGCCCTCTCTCTGGGTGTGGGCTGGTAGGAATCAAGCTACCGGGAGCTGGGAGTGCTCTTCAGGAGCTTCTCTGGATGTGTGCTCCACTCCTCTGTAACCCCCAGGGCTGCTGGCTGGAGGGCAGGCACGGCGAGTGTTTTGATGTGCTCTGATGTGTGCTCTGCTCCTCTGTGTAAATGCCCAAGATGGTGGCTTGGGGTGGGCAGACGGTGAGTGTTTGCAGCCCGCAGACCCGTCCCGTGGTGGTTGTGCTGTTTACCCTCACCATGCAGCAGGCGAGCGATCCGTCCGCCATAGCCTCATGAGGACTTGCTGTCCCCATAATGTCCTGTGAGTTTTGAAAACTGAGATAGAATTGAGTCACTCAGAATTCAGCGTCTTAACCACCTTAAAGCGTGCAGTTCAGTACCAGAATATTCAGCATTCCATAGTCATCACCACCTCTAAAACGTTGTCGTCATCCCCAGAAGGAGCCCTGTCCCCATCAGCAGTCACACCCATCCCCCCTCCCCACCCCTGCTGCGGTGCTGTCCTCAGACTGGTCTGTTCTGACACTGCAGAGGTGAGGACTTGTGTGACCTGTGGCCGTTCCTCGCTGGCTTTCCTTTCCATGTGCGCTGTGCTCAGGGCTCACCTGCACCACGCAGGAACCAGCGTTCTGTTTCCAGTGCTGAGCGGCCCACGCGGAGCTGGACCTTATAGTGTCTGTTGTTGCCTCATCAGCGGGGCTGTGCTTCGACTCTTAGTGATGCCACTCTGAGCCTCTGGCACACGCGCCAGCTGCTGGGGTGTACGGGAGCTCAGGGTGCAGGCTTTCTGAGGGACCACCCCTTGCCTTCCTCTCTCCTTCCTTCCAGCTTGTGGGTACTGTGAAGGCAGGTGTCTAGCCTTGACCCCAAGGTGACCGAGCCGTGAAGGCAGGGAATAAGGCTCAGGGCCACTCTGCCACCTCTCGGGTCCCCACCCCTGAGGATTGCCCAGAGTGGTCAGCAGAGCTGGGCCCGCAAACTTCATCCTCAGCCTGTGTTCTCTCCCCATCCCTGTCTCCTCCCAGCCACCCAGGCCGATCCACGAGACCTCCAGGAGCTGTTCCAGGAGACGTCGGCCAACGTCTTCCAAATCAACTTCAGTGGTGAGTCTGCATCTGGCCCGGGCCTGCGCCCTCTGCCCAGGTGCCCTGGACCACCAGAGACATTGGAGGCGAGGGTGCTGGTGGACAGCTTCCCCCCTCAGGCCCTCCTATGGTACAGTCCTGGGTTTCTTGGGTGGGAAGGAGCGAGGGGTGGGTCAGGGCTGGGTGCCGCTCCCGCTGGCTGCTCCTGCCCACTGCCTGCTGCCCTGTGCCCCTTGCCCGCTGTCCCCTCCCTGCTGCCCCTGCCTGCTGCCCCCTGCCCGCTGCCCACTGCCCCCTGCCCGCTGCCCACTGCCTCCTGCTTGCTATCCCCTGTGTCCCATGACGGCTCCTCTCCCGACCCCACGCTGCTCCTTTTGTGTCCTCTGGATGGAGCCCAGGGGCCCATGCCAGCTCCTCTCCTGACCCCACGCTGCTCCTTCTCGACGCCTTTGGTGTCCTCTGGATGGAGCCCAGGGTAGGAAGGAGCATCTTAGGGCCCCTCAGACTTGGAGACCAGAGGTCACTGAGGCTGAGAGCAGGGATGAGAGGATGAGAGCCACATCCAAGATGGTCAGGGGAGGGGCAAGGGCGGGGTGAGGGCAGCAGGGTGGAGAGAAGCTGTCCCTAGAGCCAGGGCAAGGCTGCTGGAAGCAGCTTCTCAGAGCCCCTGAGCTGCACATGGGCTTGAGTGTCTGTCTCAGGCCAGCTGGGGAGGGGCCCTGGCTGGCATGGCCTCTTGCTGGGGCAGTGTGGGTCCTGGCCTCTAGGCCACTCAGGTGGTCCGCCCTGGCTCAGGCACTGGTCCTCGGGCTCTCCTCACCGTGCCCGGGCTGTGGTGGCCACCCAGGGGAGTAGCAGGGGCAGGGAGGCTCCTTCTGACCCTTACGCCTGTCCCTCTTCTCTCGGGCAGTGACCTCCTTGGAGCAGAGCCTTCGGTCCCTAGGGACACCAAGTGACACGCAGGAGCTTCGGGACAGCCTGTGAGTGTGTGGGTGCATTATCTCCAGCCGGGGCACGGTGCACATTGGGGTGCAGGGTGGGAGTGTGGTCCTGTGCACACAGGCTTTGTCCACACAGCTGCTTGCCAATGGCCACCTGGACACACGTGTGCACATACACACATGCACCTGCAGATAAGCCTGGTCAGGGCTGTGAACCTGGAACTGGGCCCTCGGCCTGCAGGTTCGCTCCACAGGGCACAGGTATGCCTGCCCCGACGTAGAAGCCAGGTGCACCTGTGCATGCCCCAGACAGACACGCGCATGTGTGTGCTAAGGTGGGGGGTACATGCCTGCTGGCACACGCTCTGCCCTGCCAACATGCTCCAAGTGTGTCTTTGCCACATCTGAAGGCTCCCTGTTGGGGCCTGCACATCTGTGGACACAGGAGGTGACACAGATGTGCCATTTGCACAGCCATGGGCTAGGGTGGAGTGGGGCGTCTGGCCCTGCTTCTGCCCTTTCAGGGAGCTGAGCCTTGGTGGGGCTCCCACCGAACTTTCCTTGAGGGGTGCCCAGCGGCCTGCCCTGGCTTTGGCTGGTCTGGGATGGGCAGAGGCGCCTCGGGTGCTGTCTGCTAAGCCCAAGCCCGGGCTGGGCTGGGGAGGGAAAGGAGCATCTGCCCTGGGTGTGGTCAGTGTGGCACTCTGGGGTCCGAGGGGACACTGGCAGTCTATACCTTTGCCCCCCAGCTGGCCCCCACGGCACTCACTGGCCTGTGCCCCGCCCTGAAGCGAGCAGCATGGCCGCGGCCCCAAGGACCCCAGCCAGCCCTGGTGCACTGCTTGAGGATGTTGTCCTCGGGTTCCTCTGTGCAGGATTGGTGGCCATACCAGCCTCGCACCTGAAAGGGCCAGGACTGAGGAGGCCGGGAGGCCAGTGTGGTAGAGGGTGCTGGAGTCTCTGCTCCTCCTCACAGTGGCTCCGTTCAGAACACCGGTGCCCTCCCGCACGGGCTCACGCACCAGCTGCTGAGCGCCCTTTGCAGACGTTCAGGGCAATTCTATTCTTAGCCTTTTTTTAAGCTCTTTTATAAAACTGAAACTTACTGTTTTCTGATGTGACAGTGATGTAGGCTCGTGCCAGAGAATTTGGACACACAAGATGCCTGGGGAGCCGTGGTTAGCACGTCAGCATTCCCTGCCAGCCCTCCCCACACCCACACACATTCTCAGGGTCACAGCTCAGCGGCGGATTCTGGACCTGTCGGTCACACCGGGCTCTGGGGTTCTTGGGCACAGGAAGCGCGTGTCCTCTCGGAGGCACTGTCGATGCGCAGAGCTGTGTGACTTCGTTGTGGGTTGCGTCTAGGGCTCTCCCGTCTCTTCGGTGTGCTGAGCAGTTCCCAGCGCAGCTGTTGCACTTAGGTCTTTGTGCCCCTGCACGGCTCCTGGGCTAGGTCACAGGGCCAGGAGGGATGGGCACTTCGGGACCCTGGCCCTCATGTGCACATCCTGGGCTGCCCGGCCTGCTTAGCCAAAGCCCGACACCACCCACTCTGGGGGCTCTCGGCGTGGAGTAGGAGACTGCCCTGGTCTCAGGACTGGGTGTCCCAGCACCTCAGCCCTTCCGCTGGCCGACCTCAGCGCTCAGGTCCAGAAACCCTTGCCTTAGTGCTTTTCTGACCCTCCCTGCGTGGCCAGCTGCAGGCCTAGCCTGCTTATCATGGCTTCCAGAGACTTCTGTGGCCCCTCTGATGCTCCCCTATCATGGACCATTAACATTTAAAAATAACTCTTGAGACCAACAGGGCTGCCAGCTCTGTATTTCCCCCACATTGACGAAGTCGCCAACTAAGGACGTTTAAGGAATATGCCTTCATCCGTGGCAGCCGTCGCTTATCAGGGAAGAGGCTCTCCAGCCCTGCAGCGCAGGCGGGGCCCAGGCTCAGGATTCCTCTGGAATCACATTTAACTCCAGAAAAGCCTCACCAGGTGGGGCCCATGTCCCTGATGTCATGCAAGGCCGGTGTGACCAGGTTGTTTCTGTCACCTGTGTGCGGACTCTGCCCAGACCTCCCTGTCATAGACCCGCAGATTGGAGTGTAGTGGCCACATTACGATCCCATGGGTGGGGCTCAGTGACAGCTTGGCTCACGCCCTCCTGTCTGGGCTCTATTCCCTTCCATCCTGGGGGCCGTCCCAATCTGGAGATGGCGTGTGGGCCACTGTACCTCTGCTGTGTGGCACAGAGGGCCCACTTCCCTGGGGTTTGGGACTTGTCCTGTGGGCTCGTTCTCTGATCTGCTGGGGCGTGCAGCGATGCCTCCCTCTCACCTCCCGGTTGTGGTGAGGTGTAGGGTGGGTGGCCCTGATGGGGGTGCATTAGACGTGGCTGCTGAGGGTATGCTGGCCCACCACCCCGTGTGCAGTGATGGGGGTGGGGTCCAGTGAGCTGGGCTGCTACTCTGCCTGAGGGGTGCTAGCTCGCCTTCCCGGCCCAGGATTTACATGTCAGAATCAGCACCTTAAGGGCTCAAGGAGCCTTGGATGGCGATCATCCAGCACCGAGGGCCGGTGCTCTGCTGCTCTTTCAGGGGCTTAGTCCTCACAGCCCCGCCTCCTGTGGAGACAGCTTAGGCAGGGCAGGACCGTGAGCCATGCGCCCGGCTCGTCCCATCCCACGTGATGGCAGGCAAGCCCCTGTGGCACACAGGTGGCCTGCAGGATGTGAAGAGCTGAGCTCCTGACCTGCCCGACGGAGGGCTTGGTGAGGGTCAGAGAGGGCTCACAGCACCCTCCATATGTAAGGACAGACCCATTCGCCAGCGGGTACCAAACCAAACCCCTCTGTCCTGCTGTGAGGATGCACCCATTCACCAGCTGGTACAGAACCACACCCCTCAGTCCTGCTGTGAGGATGCACACATTCGCCAGCGGGTACAGAACCGTACCCCTCATTCCCGCTGTGAGGATGCACCCATTCACCAGCTGGTACAGAACCGTGCCCCTCTGTCCTCCTGTGAGGATGGACCCATTCGCCAGCTGGTGGGCACTTGGGTGGCTTCATTTTGACCATGATGAATAAAGCTGCAGTGAACATTTGTGTGTAGGTGTTTGTGTGGGCATAGGTTTTCACCTATCTTGGGTGTATCCCCAGGAGTAGACTTGCTGGGTTATATGGTGGCTTTAAACCCTTTGAGGAACTGCCAGACTTTTCCAAAGTGGCTGCCCCATTTGACACCCCTGCCAGTAGTGTTGGAAGGTTCCAGTTTCCCCACCTCACTGCCAGCACTTGTTGTTATCTGTCTTTTGGATGCTGGCCATCCTGGTGGGTGCAAAGTGGGGTCTTGTGGTAATATGATTCGTATTTTCCTAGTACTTGATGGTGTCAAGCATCTTTTCATGTGCCTGTTGGCTGTTTGTCTATCTTGGAAAAAATCTCTATGCAGATCCTTTTCCCATGTCCTAATCAGGTATTTTTCTTTTTACTGTTGAGTCGACTCCTTCTAGAAGTTTCCTCCTGCTGCGCAGTCGTGCTCTCCTGGGCCCTTGCCTTCACGGGTACTGGTTCCTCATGCATCTGGCTCCAGCCTCTTCTCCTCTTTGGCCTCCTCCCCTTCCCTTGGTGGCATTCTGTCCCGCAGCTCGGAATCCCTCCTCAGTAGGGCCAGAACCCCAGGTGTCCCTCCAGCCTGCCGCCTTCCCGCTCTCTGACTTAGGGTCCTTCTGTACTGAACTGGGGTCTCTCTGTCAGTCCCAGGCCAAGAAAGAGATTGGGCTGCTCCAGCCCCACTCCTGCCCACTGCAGCTCACCAGCTCCGGCCTGCAGATGTTTTTGTGACTGAGGGCCTGCGTCCTTGTCTGTAAAACACGGGTGGTCATGAGAGTCAGTGAGCAGGTGTGAGATATGCAGGACATGAAGTCCCTCTAAATGATATCTTAAATAATGACAAGCAAATGAGAGAGCCTCCGTGCTCAGGTCGGTTCAGGGATAGCAGACTTGGGTGTGAGGGGAAATGGGCCTCAGGTGACACCCCCGCCAAGCAGGCCTCGCAGATGCCTGAGTCACCTGATGCTGGCAGCGACGGCGCCACCTGGCTGGCAGCTGTGCAGGCCTTGCACAGGAGTGCTGGGAGAGGGGTGCTTGGGTCAGATTCCCCAGACCCTGTAGCCACCTACCTCGCCTTTCGGCAAAACCATGCAGAGCTGGCTTTGTGGGGATACGTGGACTAGTAGAGTGGTCACAGGGAAGCGTGGGCTTTGTAAAGTGGTTGTGGGGATATGTGGGCTTTGTAAAGTGGTCATGGGGATATGTGGGCTAGTAAAGTGGTCATGGGGATGTGTGGGCTTTGTAAAGTGGTCGTGGGGATGCGTGGGCTTTGTAAAGTGTTTGTGGGGATGTGTGGGCCTTGTAAAGTGGTCATGGGGATGCATGGGCTTTGTAAAGTGCCTTGCTGGTCCTGGGTTGCTCTGTTGCCCTGGCTGAGGCACCTCGGCCTTCAGGGCCGTGTCCAGCCTCAGAGTGGAGTCATCATTTCCCGGGAGAGCTCTCTCCAGTGGGACCCACACTTGGAATTGCTGCCCCATTGCCCCCACACAGGGCCTCCCCGTGCCAGCAGGGGTCTGGAAGTGCCTCTTTAAGATGTCTCTCGTATTTTGGCTAGAGGTAGCATTCCAGAGAGTCCCGGATGGCTCACTGTCCACCATGGAGACCAAGGCCATGAGCCGTCCCTCCCCCTCCCCCACCCCATGCCACTGTGTTCAGCCAGCTGCGCCAGTGCTGCTGCCAGTGCTGCCCAAACGGATCTCCTCTCACGCTCTTTTGTAATTTGGTACACACTTTAGAGTCAGCTTGTCAATTATTATTTCTTTAAAAAAAAGCCTGCTATAATTTTGGGGGATTACCTTGAATCTCTAGGTAGATTAAAGGAGAACTGCCTTCATAACAATATCATCGTCCAACCCATGGATGTGGTCAGGCCGGCCTTTCTCTTATCTGTGTTTTTTGTCTCTTGCTGGCCATAACTCCATATAAATACGGGTGACTTTTGTGTACTTCCTTGAATCCTGTGACCTGCATAGATTCCCTTGCTGATTAGTTCCAGGAGCTTCTTTGTAGATTTCTTGGGATTTTCTCTATAGATGCACATATCTCTGACTGAAGACAGTTTTTCTTCTTCGTTTTCAATCTTTATGCTTCTTAGTTCTTTCCCCCTTTTTCCAAGACAAACCTATTCAAAGAGGAGTAGAAGTGGCGAAAGCACACACGCCTGCCTCCTTCCCTGTGTTACAGGGAGGCATTCCGTCCTTTGCCGTAAGCATACTAGATGTTAGTTTTGTTTTTTTATTTAACGGGCGCTCTGTACTGGGTTGGGGAAGTCCCCTTCTTTTTTCTAGTTTCCTTAGTTTTAGTCTAGAACGAGTGTTGAATTTTGTCACATGCTTTTTCTACATAATTTATTAAGATATTTTTCTCCTTTTTAAATTTGCTCTGTTGGTATGGGGATCACACTCGTTGATATTTGAATGTTGAACCAGCCTTGGATCCCCTGGGTAAGCTCCTCTTGGTCACGGTGCTGTATCTTTTTCATATATTGTTGAATTCATTTTTCTAAAATTGTACAGAAGATTTCTGCTGCTGGGTTTGTGAGTGATATATGGGTTACTTGGGTTTTGCCATCAGGGTAACGTGGGCCTCATACAGTGTGTGTCTCTTCTCTATTTTCTAGGGGATTACGTGATATTGATACCGAAGCCTGCTATGGCTGTGTATTTGCAGTAATGTTTTTAAGTGCAGATTGAATTCCTGCCATACATATAGAGCTATTTAGGTTTTCTATTTCTTTTTGAGTCACTTTTGATATAATTCGTGACTTTTAAGGAATTTTTCTATTTAATATTAGTTGTCAAATTTATGGGCCTGTTATGATTTGTATTTATGGGCCTGATATGATTTGTATTTATGGGCCTGATATGATTTGTGTTTCTTTAATGTTCCTTTAATGTTGGATCTGTACTCAGGTTCACTCTTTCATTCTTATCTTGGTAATTTGCATATGTGGTTTTTTTCCTCCTGACCTGTCTAGGCAGAGCTGTGTAATTCTTTAAATGCTTTTTGATTCTATTGGTTCTATTATTGATCTGTTTGCTACTTTATCAGGTATTGAACTTACCTTTGTTATCTCTGTTCTACTTTCTTTGTGTTTAATTTGCTGGCTTCTTTAGGTGAACTTTCTGGACATTGATTTTATTCTTTTTTCTAGTATCAGAATTTCAAGTGACAGTTTCCTTGTAAGTGCTGTTTTAGCTGCATCCCTTAGCTTTGTGTGTGTGTTTTAAAGCACGTTGTCTACTTGTCTGAGGTAGGAGGTACTGCCGGTACCGTGCCTGGGAGTGGAGGTGTCCGCCAGGCGTTTCTTTGGGATGAGCATTGGGGAAGGTGGCCCCTCCCCTTGCCCTTCCTTGACTGGTGGCTCATTCCTCACTCCCTTTATCACTTGTTGAGTTTTCTGGTTGGCAGCTTCCTGTTCCCACGACAGACTTGGCAGGGTGATCTGATGCCTGGGGGGTTGCCAGGTCGGGTGAGGAGGCCTCAGTTGCTTTGATCCTGCACGGTGCTAGCAGTTTGTGAGGGAGACGGAGATGAGAGGAGAGCATGCTTGGAAAGAGAGAAGCCTGACCCGCCGTGCACAGGAAGCGGCTGCCTTTGTTCCGGCACTCAGGGCTCCTTGAGGATGTTTTAGCGGGGGCGTGAGGGAGAGCCCCTGCCACCATTACAGTCTAGAGGAGGGGAAAGGTCAGCGCGGAGCAGGGAAGAATGGGGGGCTGTGGCCTGCCTGGCCCTCCCTGGGAAGCTGTGTGGGCAGGTGCTGGGGGCATTACCCCATGGTGGCAGTGTGACTTGGTGGTCCGTACCAGGCCTAGAAATGCATGAAGACAAGGATTTGTCCAGTTCCTTCAAGAGCAGCAGAGAGACCTGTGGGCCGGGAGTGAAGTGAACACGGGCGAGGTTGGGAGGTGAAGTCGGAGGTGCAGAAGGCCGCCTGTGAGGGCTTGGAGCGGCACTAGAGGGACTCTGGCTTAGACCGGAATGAAATGTTGCTGAGTGGTGAGGTTTGGAGTGGCAGGATCAGAACTTTCTCTGGCAGGAGAGTGGGCTGTGGACAGGAGGCTGTGGGCAGCCCAGGCCGAGGAGGAGACCCTCAGGAGCAGGGGTGAGGGGCAAGCTGCTTCCGAATCCTTCTCGCAGTGTTAAGCCAGTGGTTGGCTGAAAAGGCATGTTTGCGGGCTGGAGGCACCGGAGGCTCCCCAAAGCCTCAGACCAGCTTCCCCAGGAGGGAAGCTCCTGTCCTCACGGTTCCATGCATGCTGTGGTAACCTCATGGCTCCTCCCCGTCCTTGGCCCACGCCCTCTCTAGCCTGCTGACGCCTGTTCTGGGGGCACTCCTACTCCTCTGTGTGCTGCAGGCTCTGCCCACCCAGGGTGGGTATCAGGAGGTGGGCCCCGCTCCTGTAGACTTGGCCTGTGGTGGTGGCACTAGGCTCGCTCCCACCTGTTGGCCCCAAGGCTGGCTTGGTGCAGGCCCTGGGTGATGCCTGAGGGGCCCTCAGGCCATTTGGGCTGTACCTGGAGGGGTCACCGAGGCTCGCCAGTTTCTGCCAGGCCAGGGTCCTCCCACACTTGGTGTGTGTGCCTGCAGCTGGGCTGGGTACGGTTGCCCTGTGCCTCTCTGTCCAGGGATGGGGGTGGCGAACCCCAAGTGGGAGACGGCAGCTCTTCCCACTTGCTTTTGAGGGCAGGCCGGGAACTGCAGCCTGGGACTGTCCTGGCCTCCTTGCGTCTCACTGGGCCTGGGTGTGGGAACCATCTCACCCGGGGCCCCGCAGGTGTGTGCAGGGGGGCTGAGGGCCACTGGCCTCCCTGGGCCGTTGTGCTGTTGCCTTCCCAAGGAGAGCTGACCCCAGAGGGGCCTTTCTGCAGGGCGGGCTTGTGGCCGGGCACCTGTCTGTGGGTATTTGGGGGTGGCTGCGGCGTGGAGGCATGGTAGTCCTGGCAGTGGCTGATGGGTGAGACCCACCTGCCACCGCTTTGGCTGCCTGTACCACCCACCCCAGCCAGAGCTTACCTGCACTGTCTCTTCCCCGCCCCACACCCACCGGCCTTTCTGCCCTCCCTGTCTCCTGCTGGGTGTCTGCTGTCCCTCCCTGTCCTGGCGTGGGCTCCCTCCTCTTCCTCTGCGGGGGTCACTGCTCTCGTCGCTGTCCCTTTCTCTCGGAGCCTCTGCCTCTTCCTCGCTGCCGCCCTTGCCCCGCTCTTGTTTTCCTCCCTCTGCCGTTTTCTGTGTCTCGCGGCCCTGTTTCCACCTGTCCGTCCGTCTGTCCCTGTCTCCCTGACTCTTCCCTGTGTGCCCCTCCTTGCTGCGCCCTCCTGGGCCCTCACCCTCCCCTGCTTCCCTCCCCTGCCTCCGTTCCGGCCCCTCTCTGCCCCTAGGCACACGGCGCAGCAGGAGACCAACAAGACCATCGCAGCCAGCGCTGGCTCCGTGAAGCAGTTGGCTGAGCTGCTGCACAGCTCCTGCCCGGTATGTCCTCGGGGTCTGGGGCGGGGCGGGAGGGAGGCACAGACCCCTGTGCCTGTGGTGGGGGAGGGGACGTCACACGAGGCAGGATGCAGGGAGGCTGAGGTGCGTGGATGGACACAGGCTGGCCTGGCTCTGGCCTGATGTGGCTCCGTGGCTCACAGCCTGTGTTCTGCCTTTCAGGCGGGAGCGGGTGTGGCCGCCCAGGCTCCTGCTCTCCTTGGCTTATGCAGTAGTGGGGACAAGAGCGCCCTGGGTCTTCCAGGCTGGGCCTTACTGGAGGCTTATGGCCTGCCATCATTTGTTTCACCATCCTCTCCCCTGCCCTGTGTCCCCTCTGCCTGCATCCGCCACCCACGGCCACCTGCACGTGCCCCTCCCAACCCCCTGCCTACCCTCACACCTTGCCAGACGCATGGGCCTCAGACACATGGCCATAGCAGTGGCCACCACCACACCCACTGCCACAGCCACCACCACCATCTGGCTCAGCTGCCCCAGGCCACACCCTTGTCCCCACCCTGTCCCCACTTTTTTTTTTTTTTTGAGATGGAGTCTTGCTCTGTCTTCCAGGCTGGAGTGCAGTGGCGCAATCTCAGCTCACTGCAACTTCTGCCTCCTGGGTTCAAGTGATTTTGTCAGCCTCCTGAGTAGCTGGGATGACAGGATCCTGTCACCACGCCCAGCTAATTTTTGTATTTTTAGTAGAGATGGAGTTTCACCATGTTGTCCAGGCTGGTCTCGAACTCCTGACCTCAAGTGATCTGCCCACCTCAGCCCCCAAATTGCTGGGATTACAGGCCTAAGCCACTGCACCTGGCCCTGTCCCCACTTCCATCCCTCCCCACACCCTCCGCGCCACCACACCAGGTCAGCACCCAGTCGCTGCAGATTGGAGGGTGCTTGTCACAAAAGATTAAATGCTGCTGGACCCTAAGGTTTTATGGGGCCAGAGTGAGCAAGCTGTAGCCCGCTGGCCTGTACCTGCTTCATGCTCACAGTGTGAGCGAGACGCGGACCTGCCCTCCCCGTAGGTACTTCCTGCAGCTGCTTCACGGCCTCGGCAGCGCTGGGGTTGCAAGGTCCGGCCTGCGGCAGAGCCAGCAGCGTGGACCAGCCGGTCCTGCGGGGGAAACGCATGCTGCCCTTCCTGTGGAAAACACGGGTGATGTGGCCACTGCTGCTTTGGGTGAGGTCAGCAGTGAGAAGGGGCGGAGAGCTAGGCAGGGCATCGTGTGGGGGGCTCGAAGACTGCATGCCCCCACGCAGGCGAACGCAGTGTGTGGTTCTGTTTGTGTGAAACATCCAGAAAATGCGAATCTCTGTTGACCAAAAGTAGACGAGCGGTGGCCGAGGCCGGGAGCAGGAGTTGGTTTTGAGGCACCTGCAGGCAGGCGGGGCCCTTTCTGGGGTGATGGGGAAGTTCTAAAACCGGGTCGTGGGGCTGACTGTACACCCAGATGACTGAACTCCGCACTCAGAGCTGTGAGTTTTATCAGATTACATCACACTGTCATAAAACTTCTACCTAGAAAAACAGAACCGATTCAAAAGTTAGTTACACTAAAAAACCGTGTTACAGAGGCAGCAGCCCCTGTCCGGTGACAGGGTGGCCGGAGTCTCCCTCAGGTCCAATGACAGGACCACGGGGAGCTTCGTGCTGAGCAGCCTGGAGCCTCTCTGTGGGTGGGTCATTCCTCACAGCCCTGGCCGCCCTGCGGGGGCCGCTCTCCGGGGAATGGGTGCCGCCCTGGCCTGTGCCCTCGGGCAGTGGTGTCAGCAGCGTCACGACTGGCACCGCTGCCTGTGTCTGGCCTCTCCCTCTGCAACTTTGTTCTTCGTTTTCGGAGTCAGGCGTGCCTGAGTCACTTGTTCATTCATTTACTAATTCCTCCAAGAATACGCGCTGGGTCCCTCCTAGCAAGACATTGCGCTTACGTGAGGCCCCAGATGGCTGCGGGTTGTGATTCTGAGAGGTGTCTCCGTGGTGTCAGAGCAGCGTCGGGTGGGCTGCACAGGCTCTTTCCTGGTGAAGTAAATGGTTCCTTCATGCGGCTCAGTGGTGCTGTCAGTGCCGACCGCATCTTTGACTTTGTGGGCCGTGGACGCTTTGTTGAGTAGTCCCTTCAATCGTGGGATGAGGTCAAGGCTGTGATAGGTCGCCCCTAGTGCCCCTCGGCCGTCAGAGGTTGGTCCCGGGCCAGCCTGCCTGAGCCTTGGCTCTCTCCAGTCCTCTGATCGCCGTGGGGTGGGTGCTGGAAGGAAGCTTGGGTTCCTTGGTGCTCCTGCTGGTGGGCGGTGCCCACAGTGAGCTGGAGCTGTGGGGCTGGCCCCAGGGCTGTTTGTCTAGCCCCACCCCGGCTCAGTGCTTCTCCAGCTCCCGCTCTGGAGCAGGTGCCCGGTGGGTGCTGGGGTGCGGTGGTGAACGTCCCAGCAGGAAGGAACTAGGGTTGGTGGAACCCTGGAGGCGAGATTCTGGGGAGGGGATAGTTCTGGCAGTGGCCCCACCACCTGTGTGACCACAGAGAAGTCACTGGGGACTCAGGGCATCAGTGTCCTGCGCTGTGGAAGAGGGTCACAGTGCTTCTCATGGAGGGGAGTGTGGGGCCAGGTTTGTGTGCCTTGAGTAGCTCCTGGCTCCGGCAGGTGGTGCTGACCCCCGAGCTGGATTTTGTGGCGTTGGTGTCCCTGGACACCTGGGTGTCCCTGATGAGACACTAGTGACACAGGGGGAAGAGGTTGATGGCGCACCCCATTCTGGGTATGAGAAGGTGGGACGTGGGTACAGGAGAAGGTGTGGGTGGTGGGGCCGCTGGGGCAGGGCAAAGCCTCCCATGCCTTGCAAGCCACGCCCTCTCTTTGCAGCAGGAGCGTCCTCAGCTGGACCAGCTGAAAGCCCAGCTCTCGGATGCCATTCAGCGCTACGGAGTGGTGCAGAAGGTGAGGTGCTAGGGGTGGGGCCTGCAGGCCAGCAGGGGCAGGCCTCAGTTCCCGGAGCACCCGTGCAGCTGTCTTGTCCCTGGGTGGGCCTGGTGCAGCCCCATCCCCAAAGGCAGAGCAAGGGGTTGTCCTTGCAGACGGTCTCCAGGCAGCCAGGATCCAGACTGCGTCAGGGCACGTGTCCTAGAGGACACTTACCTTCAAGAGCTGCCCCACAGCAGCTCTGGGGAAGCAGAAGAACAGGTCTCACCCTGTTCTGACAGGTGAGGACACTGAGGCCCAGAGAGCTCCCGTGCATGGGCAGAGGCCACCCAACGACTCGCTTGCAGAGCTCAGCCCCGGCCCCGGCCCTCTTCTGGGAGTGGAGGGCGTGTTGTGCGGTGCCATTGCCCAGAGCCCTGCACTCATCCGACCGTTTCTTCTCCCTTTCCTGCCTTTTTTTGCTCTTCCTGTCTTTCTTCTCTTGTACTTTCTTCAACAGAAAATTGCAGAAAAGTCCAGAGCACTGCTTCCCATGGCTCAGAGGGGCGGTAAACAGGTGGGTGCCGAGTGCTGACCATGGTCAGGGCTGTTGGGGGAAAGCCTGGGGTCCACTGCCATGTGTGCTCCATGGAAGAGTGGGAAGGGCCAAGGGCAAGGCCTCACCTGAGGGTGCCCTGATGCACAGCCTTGAGAACATGGGCATCTTAACCTTCGGGCTCCGGCACAGTGCCTGACGAGGACTCACCTCCCAAGGAATGACTGCCGACGGCTCCACAATTCAGGCAGGACTCACTGCTCAGACCAGCCCTCCTGCTGACAGCCATTGTAAAACCTAGTTAAAACACAGGCACACGTGGCTGGGTGTGGTGGCTCACACCTGTAATCCCAGCACTTTAGGAGGCTGAGGTAGGTGGATCACCTGAGGTCAGGAGTTCAAGACCAGCCTGGTCAACATGGACAAACCCCGTCTCTACTAAAAATATAAAAATTAGCTGGGCATGGTGGTGAGCACCTGCAATCTCAGCTACTTGGGAGGCTGAGGCAGGAAAATCGCTTGACACCCGGGAAGTGGAGGTTCCAGTGAGCCGAGATTACGCCACTGCACTCCAGTCTCACTCAGTGACACAGTGAGACTCTGTATCAAAACAAACAAACAGAAAGAAAACACATGCACACGCACGCAGAAACATGCACACGTAGATGCACACAGAGACGCAGAAACACACAGATCCAGAGTGAGGGAGGCATGGGAGCAGCTGGGAGCCAGGCCTAGAGAGAGACACATTCCCAGGTAACTCAGGCTCACCATCACTTCCTTCTCACCCCCAGGACATTTGCCAGGTTGTGTCTCAGCTTATCGAGACTGAACAGCAGTGGTGGCTTATAGCTTCAGTGGTCTTACTGGGCTGGAGAGACAAAAGTTAGAGTTGAGGACCCTCAGGAGTAAAGCCCTGGAGCACACGGGGATTGCAGCACTCCATCTGTTTTCCCCTGAGGCAGGCTTTTGCTGATCCATAGTTGCTGGTGTGTGTGATGTGAGAGTCCAACAAGTCAACCAGCAAGCACTTTACAAGAAAAGCTGAACAGAAGTGGGGTGCCCTCAGAGTACTAAGAAGATGAAAGTCAGATTTGAAGGCCCACCCAGGAGGAGGGGCTCTTGTGAACGCAAGTTCCAGTTGAGATGATGAGAGATGGAGGTAAACCGGAAATAGACCAGCCCTGACCACCAAAACCTAAACCAAAACCATAGCCTGGAGTCATGTCTGCACTGTCTGTCCAGAGACAGGGGACAATGCTGTCATCTGGAATCTCTGCGATTTTTCATATAGTGTCTGAGATGTAGGCTGACGTCATTAGGTATCACAGGTAACAGGATCCAATTACTAAAGCCAGGAGAGACAGTTAAGTAGAAACTGACCAACAGGCCATGCAGGTGTTGAGACAGTTGGTCAAACACTCAACTTACAGTAACTACAGGTTGAGCATCCCCAATTAAAAATCTAAAATCCGGAAGGCTCCAAAATCTGAAACTTCTTGAGTGCCAACATGACGCACAAAGGAAGTGCTCGTTGGAACGTTTAGGTTTTGGAGTTTTGATGAGGAATGTGCATTCAATAAGTACCATGTAGACACTCCAAAATATGAAAAAAAAGTAAACAATTCGAAAAAAAAATTCAAAATCTGAAACACTTCTGCTCCCAAGCATTTTGGATGAGGGATACTCAACCTGTTTTATTAATATGTGAAAGAAAATAGTAAATGGTAAAGACTTTTTTTTTTTTTTTTGAGCAGAGTCTCGCTCTATGGCCATACTGGAGTGAAGTGGCACCATCTTGGTTCACTGCAACCTCCACCTCCCAGGTGCAAGCAATTCTCATGCCTCAGCCTCCCTAGTAGCTGGGACAATAGGTGTGGGCCACCACACCCAGCTAATTTTTGTATTTTTAGTGGAGATGGGGTTTTACCACATTGGCCAGGATGCCCCCAATCTCTTGACCTCGCGAGCCACCTGCCTGGGCCTCCCAAAGTGCTGGGATTGCAGGTGTGAGCCACCGCGCTCGGCCAATGGTATAGACTTTTACAGAGAACTTAAATTTTATTTTAAAAAGGGAGTTCCAGTATAGAGCAATATGATAACTAAAATTAAGAGTTCAGTAGGTTAGCTACATCTCCACGTACACGAGGCAGAAAAAAGCATTAGTGAATTAGAAGGCAGGGGATAAGAAAACTTATATTGTCTTGCCTTCTGTTTTTATTTCATTGAATTGATCTTCAGTCTCTGATATCCTTTCTTCTCCTTGATCGATTTGGCTATTAAAACTTGTGTTTACTTCACGTAGTTCTTGTGCTGTATTTTTCAACTACATCAAGTCGTTTATGTTCTTCTCTCTAAGCTGGTTATTCCAATTAGGATTTTGTCTAACCTTTTTTCAAGGTTTTTGGTTTCTTTGCGTTGAGTTAGAACATGTTCCTTTAGCTCAGAAAAGTTTATTATCTACCTTCTGAAGTCTGTTTCTGTCAATTCGCCGCACTCTTCGGTCAAGTTGTGATCCTGTGTTATTGAGGAGTTGTGACGCCTTGAAGGAGAAGAGGTGTTCTGGTCTTTGATGGTTTCATGTTTTTTGGGCTGTTTTTTTACCATCTTTGTGGATTTACCTGGCTGTGGTGTCAGGGAGCTGCTTGATGAGGTTGCTTGTCTGCCTGGGGGTTCATCCACCATCTCATATCACTTCATCTTCCAGGGCTCTTTTGCTTTCTCCAGACAGGTGATCAGGTATGGCTTAGAGACAGCAATACCCAGGAAGGCCAGGTTTCTGTAGTTCTCTAACATCACATTCCTATATAAATTCTGTGCAGCATGGAGGCATTGCCACTCCTCCAGAGAGAATTCTGTGGCCACACAGGGTATCTTAGCTGTGGATCTTCAATACGTGCAGGTCACAGGGCCACACAAGCTAGGAGTCTAGGAGAAGAGGACACAGAGAAGTGAAGACGAGACCCGCAACCGTGGCTGCAGGGAAAAACAAAGGCCCTGCCGTCGAAAACTTACATTGATACACAAAAGAAAAAATGATAAAAAAAATCTAAAGAATTTGGTTACAGTCCCAGATGAACAAGAGAGAGAGAAAATGATCAAAAACAATATTTGAAGAGGTAATGGTTGAATTTTCCAAAGCTGTCCAAATACTTCAAGTCACAGATTCAAGAAGCTCTATGAATAGATAAATTTCTCCTTTTAAAAAAACCACCCTTGGCCAGGCACAGTGGCTCATGCCTGTAATCCCAACACTTCGGGAGGCTGAAGCTGGTGGATTACTTGAGCTCAGGAGTTCAAGACCAGCCTGACCAACATGGTGAAACTCCCTCTCTACTAAAAATACAAAAATTAGCTGGACGTGGTGGTGGGTACTTGTAATTCCAGCTACTTAGGAGGCCTAGGCGTGAGAATCACTTGAACCGGGGAGGCAGAGGTTGCAGTGAGCCAAGATCACTCTATTGCACTCCAGCCTGAGTGACAGAGTGAGACTATGTCAAAACAAAAAACAACCACCCTTGGTCATAGCATACTAAAAATTTTAAAAGCAAAGACAAAAATAAAATCTTAGAAAAGCAGATTAAAACTAGGAAAAAATGTTAAGAGCACATTAAAATCAGAGAAAAAAGTCACATGATTTTTAAAGGAACAAGACTGACACCGGACTTTCTTAGAAGAAACGATGGAATCTGGAAGACAGTGGAAGCACGCCTTCAACGTGCACGAGATAAATAACCAATCTCCAGCTGCAGCCTGGGGAATACGTGCCTCAGAAATAAAGTGAAAACAGTTCCACCCCTCCTGGTGGAAAAGGACTGGCCTCGAGGAAGCACGGTCCCGGCACAGGGAGGAAGGGACACTGGTAGCAGCCGGATGTGGCTGTGCCCGGGTGGACGTCGACTGTGGAATAGTGATGATGAGGACTTGCGGGCTTCAGATATGGTCAGGTGTGTGCTAGTGACAGAATGGCCCAGAAGACAGAGGGGAGGCAAATGGTGTTCAAGTGTTGGGACGTCCTCACATCATCAGAGAAGTAACAAACAGATGGAAGGCAGACTGAGCAGGCCACGGATGTGTGCTGCCTGAGGTAGTAACGGATGCAGTTACTAGCAGACACGCAGTGGGTGAGTTAGCAAAGCCAAAAGAATTGGCTCTTTGAAAGGACTGTTAAACCCCTGCAAGATTAATCAAGATACAGAGAGAGAATACAGATTGCCAGTATCTGAATGTAAATGGATAGATCATTACCAATCCTACACATTAAAAAAAACTGTAGAGACGTTATAAACATTGATAATTTTGACAACTTAGAGGAAATTTTTTTTAGAAAACTATAATTTACCAAGAGGTACAGAAAATCTGGGATGCTTAATATTTATTTTAAAAATTAAATCCATAATTAAATATTCCACAAAGAAAACCCTAGACCCGGATAGCTGCTGTATGGGTGAATTCATTCCCATATTTGAGTAGTAGATAGCAGCAGTTTATACACACTATTACGGATAATACAGCAGGAAACATGCCCTGCCGTGCCTCATCAGGCCAGCACTACCTTGATTCCAGATTCTTAGGAGGATCCCAGGAAGGAAAATGCCATGCCAGTCTCTCTCATGAACACAGAAACAAAAATCCTAACCTAAATACTAACACCGTAAATCTAGCAATATGTAAGAGGGTGATACATCATTATAAAGTGGGATTTATTGTAGGGATTCAAGGTTGATTTGCATTCTGAATCTGGGGATGATTCACCACGTCATATAGAATAAGTGAGGAAATGTGTGCAGATCGTTTCAGCAGGTACAGAAAAGTACTTCATAAAACTGAACACTCAAAGAGGCTAAGAAACTCTTGGCAAACTGGGAATGATAGGAATGCTTTCAGTCTCCCAGAAGGTACCTTCAAAACCCTGCAGTTCACGTCGCGCTCCCCGGGGAGCCGTTCACCCTACAGCTCACGTCGTTCTCACTGAGGCGATGTTCACATCTTTTCTGCTACGATAGAGGATCAAACTAGGGCGTCCAGTACTATTGCTTCTGTTCCCCGTTGTGCCAGAGGCCGCATCCCATGCAGTATGGCATGAAAAAGAAAAGGAGCAGGATTGAGAAGAAGAAACCGTGTTTGTAGGCAGCGCGATTCTGTCCATGGCAAGTCTGCACGCATCTGCTGCATGCTGTCAGAATTTATCAGGGAACGTGGCAGGACTCCTGGAGCCAGGTCAGTAGACAGGATGTTGTGTATGCTGGCAAAAGAGAGTTTCGAGGGGAGATTTAAAAACTGTTATAATAAATGTATTATAATAAATGTCTTCAAAAAATTCTGTGAAGAGCTGTTTCAGGCCTCTGCATTCAACACTGCTGCACGACTGAGAGAAATGACAGATGTAAACCACGGAGAGGGTGCCGTGTTGACGGAGATGCCAGCTCTCACCCACTGGATCTGTGGGCTCAGTACAATCCCAGTACAGTTCCAGCAGGTTTTCAGTGTGGGTGTGTGTGCACGCGTGCATGCGTGTGTGTGTGTGAACTGTCAAGCTAATTCCAAAATGTATACGGAAATATGGAAGACCCAAAATAGTGACAATTTTGAAGAAGAACAGAAGGGATTTGTACTATCAGGTATTGGAACACGCTGTAAAGCACAGAAATGAAAACAGTGTGGTGTTTGTGTGAGGCTACACACACCAGTCCGTGGGACAGTGGAGACCGGACACAGAGCACGCGTATGTGGCAGCTGGGTTTGTGGCCGAGGTGAACTGCCCTGCCACAGGAGGTGGGTGATTTATTTTGGGCTCCGTATGGATCACTAGTGTGTTTGAAATGGGAAAAAAGACCCTTCGCAGACATCAGCTCACCCTGTGCAGAAAGCACTTCCAGCTGGACCACAGACCCACATGTGAAAGGCCAGACAGTAGCACATCCAGGAGGCACTGCGGGAGGCTCCCTTGACGTCTTCACAGTGGGCATTTCTTACACAGACACACAAGTGCCAACCACAAAGGAGAGGATCCATAAACTTGACTTTGTTAAAATTATACCCCCGGAAGAGAGTGCAGCCCGCAGCACGAGGGAGGGCATTTGCACAACACGTGTGAAAAGGGCTGACATCCGTAATAGATAAAGATACCTTACAAATCAACAAGGAAAAGGCGGACACCTCTATTTAAAAACAATAAAAGGGCAACAACCTTACACAGGCACATCACAGAAGAGGATTCCCGTTGGCTTATAAGCCTGTGAACATGTACTTAGCAACACGAGTTATCAGAAAAATGGAAAAGAAACCCCTGATGATGTATCACCACACACCACACCCACACACGTAACTAGAGAAACACGCGTGAAAACTCCTGCAAAAGCCGGGCGTGGGCCTGCGTGCGGGCAGCTGCTTTCTCTTCCACTGCCGACGGGGCGCGCCCCTGCATCACCACTTTGGAACACTGTTCGAGAATGTCCGTGGATTCCAGCATCTTCTTACCTAGGGTCTTGGCGGTTCTGCCGACAGAAATGCATATTCCACGGGCCCTTTGTATCCGTGGGTTTCACATCCTTGGATTCCATCAATCACAGACTGAAAATATCTTTAAAACATGGCAGCTGTTCTGAACGTGTACAGCCTTTTCTTTTCTTGTCATCATTCCTGAAACAATGCACTAGAACAACTATGCTATTTACTACACAGCATTTACATCATATTAAATATTACAGGCAAGCTAGAGGTGATTTAAATATATGGGAGGATGTGCGTAGGTTGTATGAAAATACCAAGTCATTTTATATCAGGCACTTGCATGTCCACAGATTCTGGTATCTGTGGGAGTCCTCGGCCACTCCCCCATGGAGACTGGGACAACTGTGTGTATTGACAGAAGTCACGTGAGAGAATGCTCGTAGCAGCGCTGACCCCATGCATGGCACAGCCTGGAACACCGCCCAGTCTGCACCAGCGTGGAGAAGCAGCTCCTGCTGAATTCATGCCACGAGGCACTCTGCAGCAGCTGAAAGAGTGACCTGTGGCCACCATGGCCACCAGTGATACCTCGGACCTAATGCTGAGTCCAAGCTGACTTCGTGCCACGGGGGACTCTACAGCAGCCAAAACGAGTGACCTGTGGCCAGCACTCCCACCAGCGACACCCCGGCCATAACGCTGAATCCAAGAAGCCTGAGAACCGAGGGTATAGACTGTGGGATTCCATTTCCGTAGAGTTCAGAACCAGGCCTCACTGGTGGATAGTGTTAGAAGTCAGAACTGGGTTCTCCTGTGCTGGAGGGAGGCCTTGGGGGTCCTGGCCGGCGGCCTGCGTCTTGGCTGGGGCGTGTCTCCTCTGTAAGCAGTTATAGAGCTGTACTCTTTGTACCTGGGCATTGAAACGTAGACGTGTTGCCTTTTGGTAGAATTTTCTTTTGAAAAGGTGGAGAGTGGCCAGTAGTGCTTCCGAGAAATGACAGAAGGTTAGATTATTTCTAGGAATGTGCGAACTGTAAATGATGAGATGATATGCAACCCTGTTCCACAAAAGGACTGATGCCAAGTCGATGCTGGCCTGATGGCGGGGGACTTGGGGGCTGCTGATGGCAGGCTGGACAGCCCTGGAAGGGACAAGGGGCACTTGCTGCCTTCCCTGTCTCCCGCCTGTCTGCCCTGGGTGTGGGCATGAGCTGCTCAGCCCGCCTGGAGTTGTTGATCCTGGCTGTGGTCAGAAGCAGTTTTCAGCTGAGTTGAGGGTCAGTCTCAGACCCAGCTTGGGCTCAGCCGGTGGGCAGCATCCTGGTTCCTGGGGCAGCGCCAGGGAACAGCCCCAGCGGCAGTCGTGCTCCATCTCTGTGCCGCCATGGGCCACCTCAGCCTGCATTTCCACCAGGACTGTGTGTGTCCGCAGGCTGCAGAAGTGAAGGCACGCTTCACTCTCACAGGCTGGCTGCAAATTCCCTAGACGCGCATCCCTGTCTGGGGCACAGAGCCGGGGATCGCCCCCTGTCTCTGGGTCCAGTTTCCTTTGATTTAATGTGGGGCTGGGGGAAGCATTGCCACAGCCGTGTCCATCCTGATATTCCGGGCTTTGTCTCCAGAGGCTCTGCCAACTAATAAGTGGAGTCAGTTGCTACTTGGAGGAAACAATGAGCTACCTGGGGCTCCCGAAGACTGTACAGCTCCCATGTGAGCGCCCCTCGCCCTGGCCCCTGCCCTCCTCCGGGTTGGAGTGTGTGAGAAAGTGGTCTGCTTCCCAGAGCCTCGGAGAGCCCTGGGCGCCGGCTCGGGTCTGTGCCACCCGCCTGCTTTCTGAATGCCCGGCAGAGCTGTGTCTTCTCACGGGAAACCGTGTGCACCCTGTCTCCGCCACTCATGTTAGAGCGTGTGTCTCTGCCCTACGTGTCGGAACAGGGACCCAGGCCCTGAGCCCTGTAGGGAGCAGAAAGCCGCCTTTGTCTGTCTGCCTCTCGAGCTGGAAAACTATCACAGGCCCGTCTCCTCTGCGCTGGCCCCAGCACCTTGCCAGCAAATCCCTAATCCCAGCCTCAAAACTCAAGACCCAAATTGGGCCTTTGTGAGGAGAACAAAGGAGCGCTTTGTGAGCCTTTCAGGAGGAGGGCTGCGGAGGGACCCGGGCATCGAAGCCATCTCTTCCTCCCCTGGCTTTTGTCCTGAACTGCTGGGGAGAGGGGCGCCAGGCCCCCGGTCCTCCCTGCTGTGGAGCTGAGGGAGACTGAGTGCCTGCAGGATCTCCTTGTCCTGCACCCCAACCTGGCTGCCTTCCTGGGCGTCCACACGGAGCCCTGTCTGTATCCCCTTCCACCCCTGCGCCCTCTCTGTCCTTCCAAGCTTCCTCCTCCTTCACATGCTTGAGGTGGCAGCAGTCCCAAGGCACAGATCCGTGGCAGGTCTCCATGGGTGCCTAGCACCCTCTGCCCGCAGCTCATGGGGAGCTTTTACTGAAACCCCCAAGTCCAGGGAAGTTGCACAGAACATGCCGTGGTGCGTCTCTCCACCCAGGGTCTCAGTCCGTTAGCTGGCCTGGAGGATTTCATCGGAGGAGTGACCACTTTTCCTCCGGCCCCCTCGCCTGCAGCTGTTTGCTGTGAGGGCCAAGGGCAAGCTCCTGCATCTTCGTCCTCGGGAGCACCGGCGGGGCTGCCCCGGAGACCTCTTCCCTTAGCAGATCATTATGTTCACCTGAAGGCTTTGACTTTACCCAGGCCACGGGATCCCAGTCAGCGGGGCTGTTGTGGGGCCTGTCACTGTTGGCAGGCAGGAGTCTGCGTTCAGCCCTCAAGGTGCTCTCCAGGGGCGCGTACGGCTGTGTCCCCTGGGAGGAGCGTCTCTGCCCACCCATAGCTCACAGCACTTGGGAAAAGCTCAGCCTGGTTTCCCACCGAGTCTGGATGGTGGCTTCTCACAGCATTTCCGCTGTATGCTGCGGCCTCCTGTGCCTCACCTCGAGCTCTCCTCCAGGCAATACTAGGATGTGGTGATGTCGGCTCCATCCCCTGGAAGCGAGGCTGGAGGCTCAGGGAAGCTGAGGACCCTCCCCAGGCCCACGCAGGAAGTGAGGGGCAGGGCGTTCCTGAGCCCTTGCACCTTAGGAGAGCCTCCTGCTCAGGGGCTCCTGGCGGAGTGAAGTGCGTGCCTGCCTTGCTCTGCAGACATGAGGGGTCAGACCGAGCGGGTGAAGCTTGAGGGGCATAGACCACGCGCTGTGAGTGACACTGCTCCCATTCTCCAGATGAGGACAGAGGAGCTCACAGAATGTGGGTGGCACGCCTGGGGCCTCACAGCGGGCACCGGCGCTGGGGCCGGAACCTGAGCCTAGGCTCTTTCTGCAGGCGCCCCGGAAGCCGAGGAGGGGGCTGGAGCCGCAGGGAGGAGGCGTCGGGGTTGCCGGGCTTGGCGCGAGGCCAGCGCCTCCTGGCTCCCACCGCTAGGCACTGTTCACTTCCTCCCGCCCACTCCGGGAAGGGGAGGTGATAATTAGCACCTTGGACGTGTTGCGCTTGTCAACAGATTTTGTAGAGCTTTTATTTTATATTTGTCTATCCACGTATTTATTTATTTAAAGGCCTCTGCTAGCTTCTGTGTCAGGGCTGTGTGGGAAGAAGTTGGCTTGGGAAGGATAACCCGGCTAGTGCAGCCTTGCCATCCCACCTGCAGGACCTGGGCAAGCTGCCCCTTTAGACGAGGGTGGCCATGCCCCCATGGAGGGCACTGAGGAAATGAGAGAAAGGAAGTAGCACCCAGCCTAGTGCCGCGTTCCTCCAGGGGTGGCTGGTGCCGTGGCTGTTGGCCCCATTGTCACCAGCCTCGTGCCACGTCCCTCCAGGGGTGGCCAGTGCCGTGGCTGTGGGTCCCATTGTTACCAGCTTCGTGCCACATCCCTGCAGCGGTGACTGGTGCCGTGGCTGTGGGTCCCATTGTCACCAGCCTCGTGCCACATCCCTGCAGTGGTGACTGGTGCCGTGGCTGTGGGTCCCATTGTCACCAGCCTCATGCCGTATTCCTCCAGGGGTGACGGGCTGCGGCTCTGGGTCCCGTTGTCACTAGCCTCATGAAGTGCCCCTCCAGGGGTGGCAGGTGCTGTGGCTATGGGTCCCGTTGTCACCAGCCTTATGCCATATTCCTCCAGGGGTGGCTGGTGCCATGCCTATTGGCCCCATTGTTACCAGCCTTCTGCCACGTCCCTCCTGGGGTGGCCAGTGCCGTGGCTGTTGGCCCCGTTGTCACCAGCCTCATGGCACATCCCTCCAGGGGTGGCCAATGCTGTGACTGTGGGTCCCGTTGTCACCAGCCTCGTGCTGTGTCCGTCTAGGGGTGGCCGATTGGCCCTGTTGTCACCAGTTGTCTCAGGCAGAGCTGTGGGGCCTAGTGAGGAGCCCTGCCACGCTGTCCTGGAGGCAGCCACACCAGCACACGACTCTCCTAGCCTTGCACCTGTCTGGGGTGGCTTCTGCCAGAAACGCAATGAAAGTGCTTGTTTGTGGATCCACTGGTTTGGTGCCCAGCCGGAGTCCATCTGTCCGTACTCGGTTGTCACCTGTCTGCTTCAGCCCCAGTGCCTCGCATAGGGTGGGCACCATGGGCTCCCCATGGGTATTCCTGGAAAGAAAATTGTGCTAGACAGGGTGGAGCCCTCTACCTCCCATGTGGTATCTGGGGTCTTCCTTTTAATGGTCAAGGTGCAGTCCTCTCCCCATCTTGGCCAAGAGAGGGTCCTTGGGCCTCAGGAGGTGGGGGTACTTCACCAGGTCCTGGACACAAACGTGACCCAGCCTGGGGGGTTTTTGGGAGCAGCACCTGCTGGGAAGCCAGTTGGGGCCAGTGACTGCTCCAGAGGAGTGAGGCTCGCCGGGGAGTCTCCCCAGGAGTGCTCACAGCCCTTCCGCTGGCATAGGGACTCTGTGTGTGCCCACCCTGAGCTGCATGGCATGGTGAGGTGGCTTTCAGTTCAGGAAAGGGCAGAAGATGAGCAGGTTGCAGCCTCCTTGCAGGGTGACCAAGGTTATAGTCCCCCGAGCTGGCAGAGCAGGTCCCATGAGCCAGTGCCAGGCTGCCTAGCAGCCTCTGTCCCAGATGCCCACACACACGGGAGGGGCACAGCAAGAGCTGGTGTGAATGGGATGGGTTGGCTGGCAGTTGTATCCCCACTGCCTCTGTGCCTAGCGCTGACAGAGGAGCCCACCGTGCCTTGCCTCTTGGCCTGCGTGGCTGGCTGGTCTTGGTGGACAGTGCTGTCCCTAGGCACGGCGGCCAGCAGGGTCCAGTGGGGAAGGATGAGACAGGGAGGCTGCCTGCACCCCAGGTTCAGCCTGGATGCCCACTCCCAGTCAGTTCCACACACTGTACCCAGATCTCATGCCTAGGACAACACCTAGGCCAGGCCCTGTGCCCTCAGAGTCCAGGACCCGGCAAAGCTGTCTGCATTGCCTGAGGGCACTGATGAGCAGAGGTGCCAAGCTGGCTGGGACCCTGTGCTTAGTGGGGCCTTTCCCAGACCCAGGAGGGGATGCTGATTGTGCCCTCCACAGAGGACTGGGGAGACTCAGTCCAGGGTCTATGGAGATGGGGGTGGGGACAGGCAAGGGAGGATCCCTGTGGCTGAGTCCCAGGCTCTAGTATGAGCTGAGTGGCCTCCATCCTGAGAGTCCTGTCCCAGCAGGGGCTCCTATTGAGGCCCAGACACTGTGCCTCCTGCCCCAATGCCACAGAAGGCCCTGAGGCACGGGGACTGGCGCAGCCCCGCCTCTGTCAGATCCTCCTCTCCAGACACGTGGTGATGCCCACTGGGCCAAGACCAGTGGCTGGGTAAGTCAGCTGGAAGAGCACCTATCTGGGCAGGGAGGGTGGTCCTGTGATTTTGTCAGGGGGCGTGTGTGGGCATAGCATGGGTGAAGCCGGATCTGGGGCGGGGCCGAGGCCATCACGGGTCTGCTCTTGAGGGCCACAGGAGGCCGCAGCCCGGCCAGGTTTGCTGAATTGCACCTTCGCTGCAGAGTGGCTTAGGCAGCTGTGAACTTCTTCAGTCTCCCGGATGGTGGGTGGAGGGTCATGATGGTGCCCAGGGGCATGAGGAGCAAGTAAAGGTAGCAGTGGCCGACGTGGCATCAGTGGGCCTGGCACGCGTGGCACCGTTCGTGGTCAGTTGTCCCCACGGTTGTCGCCTTGTCCTTGTGCTCGCCCAACCTTGCTGCGTGTCTGAGAGCAAGTGCTGCTGCAGACCCCCAAGGGCTCGCCCCTGATTAACTGAGCACAGCTCCAGCCCGCTCGCTGTCAGACCCCCATGGGCTCGCTCCTGATTGCGCAAGGCTAATCCCCTCGCTGTGCCTCAGTGTCGTCGGCTTTTGTGGGGGCCCCGGCCCTTCCCTGCAGGGCTTTTGGGAAGATTGGGGACATAGCTGAGCGGAGCAGGTGCTGGTGGTGAGGTCGGGCCTGGCCGGGCTGCTGCCCCGTCCTCTGCTCTGCCCATTCTCTGTGCCTTTTCCCGTCTCCTTTTTCCCTCTCACACGCACGGTGCCACATGGTCACACTTCCCACAACCATGCAGGCACTCGCAGTCACTCGCAGTCACTCGCAGTCACGCGCACAACTACACGCACCCTCCTAAGGTGAGAGCAGCCCCACTGGCACGGGCAGGGCAGGTGGGGAGCGCTTGTGGCGGCCTCCTGGTGGGAGGAGAGGAAGGGCTGTGGGGTGGGATGGCCACTGTCTGTTGTCGTCTCTTCAGTTCAGTAGGGATGTGGGCAGCTGGAGGTGGCGACTGCAGCAGGGACACTTCCTGCCTCCCGCCTGCCCTCCTCTCTGCTGGGTACTCCCAGGCCCCTCCACCCCAACTTGAGGCCTGACGTGGAGGACTGATGGCGCCGAGGGCTGACGTCTGCAGTCTTTCCCACTTAACTGGTACCTGGGAGGCCTAGATTGAGGCCCAGGGACGGGCTCACAGCCACAGAAGGCCTCCACCTAGGACCCAGATAGTCCCCTCAGGGAGCAGATGGGGATAGGTGAAAGAAAGAACGCCATTTTGTTGAATTTAATATATAGCAAATAAATTAACAAGAAATGAAAACAAATTCCAAAAAACCTCTCGGGCTTGCTCCCCGAGGCTGTCGTGGGAGGGTGGGTGGGTTTCCGTGGGTTCCCGAGGTTTCATGTGGGTTCCCGAGGGTTCATGTGGGTTCCCACGGTTTCACGGGGGTTCCCGAGAGTTCCTGTGGGTTCCCGCGGGTTCACGTGGGTTCCCGAGGGTTCACGTGGGTTCCTGCGGTTTCACGTGGGTTCCTGAGGGTTCATGTGGGTTTCTGAGTGTTCATGTGGTTCCTGTGGGTTTCTGTGGGTTTCTGTGGGTTCATGAGGGTTTCTGTGGGTTCCTGTGGGTTCCTGTGGGTTTATGTGGTTCCCATGGGTTTCTGTGGGTTCATGAGGGTTTCTGTGGGTTCCCGTGGGTTCATGTGGGTTCCCGTGGGTTCATGTGGGTTCCTGCAGGTGTGTCTGTGCCCTGCATGCAGTCCACCTCATCTCCGAGCCCCGGGCTGCAGCCTGACCCCGGCTCTAACTGGCTTCTTGATGGGGCCTTCAGTGGGCTCACAGCCCCCAAAATAAGGAGACAGAATTTGTGTTTATGTGCATAGGGGCATTTTTCTGGGGTTCACGAAGGGGCCTGTGACCCCTAAAAGCTGGGAACACAAGGTAGACTGTGTGCTCTCTGGGATCGGGGCCACATTTTGCTCTTGTGTCCTCCATCTGGCCAAGGACAGGGTGGCCCTGGCTTGGCGTGGGGGCCCTAGGGCTCACAAGTTCTCCTTGCAGACTGGCCTGGGATAGCCAAAGAGCAGGGCATGTGCCTAAAGGAAGGGACTGGAGTCCACTCGCCTGTGACCCTGGCCCACTGCTCATAGCAGCCCCAGCTCCCCTCCTGCCCCCACAGTGTGCATGGCATGGCTGGGAACTCTGAGGACCCCCCAACTCCCAGAGGCAAGGGAGCCCGAGGCCTAGCATCTGGGGCCTCATCTCATCTTGAGACATAACAGGGTGACCTGCTTGGAGCCATGGGAAGACTTGGGCCTGGGATGTGGTGGTAATGGGGGTGTCAGTGAAAATGGGGGTGTCAGTGGTGGTAATGGGGGTGTCAGTGGTAATGGGGGTGTCAGTGGTGGTAATAGGGATGTCAGTGGTAATGAGGGTGTCAGTGGTGGTAATGGGGGTGTCAGTGGCAGTAATGGGGGTGTCAGTGCTAACGAGGTCTGTCTGTCATCGGCAGAGTCCCCAGGCCCCGTTTGCCGAGCTGGCTGATGAGAAGATCTTTAATGGGAGTGACAACGTGTGGCAGGGCCAGGAGCAGGCGCTGCTCCCGGACATCACTGAGGAGGACCTGGAGGCCATCCGGCTGCGGGAGGAGGCCATCCTGCATATGGAGGTGAGGCTGGCGTGAGCAAGCATGCTCGCTCTCCACACTCCACTCGCAGAGGCTGGGGACTGAGGAGCCCAGGTGCCAGCCCTGCCGCACCGTTGCTTGCCCTTGGCCTGGAGGGGCTGGAACTAGGCCTCCATCGCCTTGACCATGCTGACCACCTCTCTGTGGCCTTTGGGTCCAGGAGAGATGAGAATCTGGGATACCCATCCTCATGCCCTCCTTCTGGGGCTTCCCTTAATAGGGCATGGCCCTCTGGCGAGGGGCTGGGGCCTGTGCTGGGATAGCCTCTCGGTCACTGTGGTCATTGCCTTTGCTGTGTGGTTAGACTTCCAGGAGGCTGTTTCGCTCCAGTGAAGATGATTTGGTGCTTAATGCAGTTCCCAGTAAATGTTTTTTGAAAGCTAGAATAAATATGCTCAGAGCTGAACCTGCAATTTGGTGGTGCTACCAGCAGGGGGTGGGGTGAGCTGTCAGGGTGCACTGTAGAGTGTGGGCACTGGGTGCTGCTGCTTCTTCGTTTCTTTAAAGTTTACCTGTGCATAGTGCTGGCTGCCAAACATGTCACTAGACCATGGGTAATCTCCTGAGACAGCTGTGAAAACAAAGTATCCCAAGAGGCACACGAGTCCAGGCAGGGGTGTGTGTTTGTGTGAGTGCATGTGTGTGTGTGAGTGCATGTGTGTGTGTGTGTGTGAGTGTGTGTGTCCATATGTGTGTGCATGAGTGCGTGTGGGCATGTGAGTATATGCGTGTGCATGTGAGTGCGTGCATGTGCATGTGTATGCATGTGTGAGTATGTGTGTGCATGTGAGTGCATGTGTGCATGTGAGTGCATGTTTGGGCGCATGTGAGTGCATGTTTGTGCATATGTGAGTGCATATGTGTGCATGTGTGTGCGTGTGTGCGTGCACGTGTGAGTGAGCTGCTTCTCCCTTGACTCCTGACTGCACTTAGAACACAGGAGTCAGGCAGCGTGGTGGGGACACGCTCCGTTGGCAGTGGAATCTGAGCCTCTGTGTGTGACCCTGAATGTCCTTCCCTTCTTCTGGCCCCCTCATCTGCAGAAGGTGCTAGGGCCTGCCCACTCTGAAGCTCCCAGGGGCTGGGTTTACAGAACAAATGTCTGCTAAGAGCTGATTCTTCTAGAAAAGCACAGGCCTGACAGTAAGTCAGCTAAGTCACTGGCTTAGGACGTGTGGCCGGCTCTGCTCTCCCAGGGAGCAGGCCTTGCACCCTTGAAGGAAGGGGATATGCACAGCACTGGGGCCCAGCCCATTCCTCCCTTGCTCCTTCCTCCTGGCCCCCACCTCTGTGCCTCTGCTGTGGCACCCCTTACGTGGCCTGGTGAAGGAGTGCCCATTTCTTGAGACCTGCATTCAGGGCCCCGCCACCTCCGTGAGGTGTCCTCCCCATCACCCTTTCCCATCCTCAAGCTCCCTAGAGAGGAAGGCACCAGCTCTGGGCCTGTGGCTTCTCTCTGGGGCTGGATGAACCCTTTGCTGTTGTTGTGATGCTCCAGAGAACCACCTGCAGCACAGAGAAGGTTTCCATCCCTCTCTGCTGGCACGGTGAGGCCACTGTTCCTAGATAAGCAGAGAAACGGGAGCCCAGAAGCTCCTCCAGGAGTGCCAGCCTGAAGCCTTCACGTCCAGAGAGTCAGACGGACCTGCTTCCCCTTTGCACCAGAACTGAGATCCTCCTGGGAAGGTCCCATCACAGCCCAGTGGGCAGCCAGGCTCAGCTGTCCCTTGTGGGGCAGAGTGGCGTGCAGAGAGGGGAGGCGCTGCTTGTTGATTGAGTCCGAGGAGTGGAGGCCGCTCACAGAATCTCCTCCGGCCAAAGGCCCCGAACCCCAACACAGGGCTTTGGGCGTGAGGTGGTGGGAGAGGGCAGCACACAGGGGAGGCGGGGCTCCTGCACAGCAGAGCTGGCCCACCTCCAGCCTCCTGGCAGCTAACTCGGCAGCATCTACGGAACGGGTCTTGGGATTCTCGTGTGGCGCCTTCACTCGAGGGGCTGGCTGGGAATCCTGTTCCCAGGGCCTTGTGAGGGCTCCTGCTGGTGCAGCCACCCCAGGACGGGGTTCAGAGGAGTGGAGGCTTGGGCCGGCTGCCCCACCCGCGATCCTCTGCGTGAGGGCCTGTCGATCTGGCATCCTAGCCCCAGGTTTCCTCTGGCACTCTGTGTGAGTGTAGGCGAGTAGCGGCCTTTCCTGGGACAAGGGCGCCCCATGTGGAGGCCACTGCCATTGTCAGTGGAGAGAGAGGGGGCACGGGTCCGGGGGAGAGAGGGGCCAGGGCTCTCAGCTGAGAGATAGAGGGGCCGGGTTGGGGTGGGAGTGGGGTCGGGGCTCTGAGCTGAGATGGAGGGGCCCAGGTCAGGGCGGGAGAGGAGCTGGGCCTCTGGGCTGAACTGAATTTACTCAAGGGCCTGGGCCTGAGTCCAGACCAGAGGACCTGGGTGGGTTGAGCTTTGCCTGTGGCCCTCGGGACCCCTCACAGCTCAGCACTGTGCTGAGGGCGAGTAGCGGGGGGACGAGGAGGGGTCCGAATCGGCAGGCCCCATGGCCAGCCTGGCCTTCTCAGCCTCAGTTTCCTTGTCTGCAGCTGGGGGTGACACAGAGGATGTGGAGCCTCGTGCCAGCAAACAGCAGGTCCGGGACAGAGGGTGACAGGGTGGGAGTCGTTCTTGGAAGGCACCTGCGCTGAGCACACATCACACCGCAGCCCTCCTTCCCTTTGGTCTCTGCAAATGGGAAAAACAAAACACACATTGTCATCAGCCTTTAGAAGGCGTCCCCCGGGTCTGCAGCGGCTCCGTGACAGCGGCTCCAGTGTGACGACTGAGAGGCTGTGACACAGCGGAGGCCCCACGTCCCGGGCCTGCGGGTTCAGTGGCTCTGGCGCCATCTTTGCAGCCTGCACAGGGTGGGGGTGGGCGACGGGGTTTTGTGGGACTGTGTTACGCACCTCGACTGGCTGCAGCCCGTTCCTCTGGAAGCCGGGACTGCTCCTCCCCTCATCTCCCCTCCCACATTCACTGCAGACTTTGGAATTTGCAAGACTGTGTAGGTTTAGAAGTCCCCCAGGGAGACTTGAGGTCTGAGAGAGCCCCCTGCATGGCCAGCCCTCGAGGACTTCCTAGGTGGATAGTGGGGGTGTGAACATGTGGGGCACCTGAGGCCCAGGCGGGGACCAGTGTCAGCAGTGGGCCAGCATCAGCTGGTTCCCAGGCACTGCCCTCCTCCTTGTTCTGGGTTTCCTGGAGCATCTGTGGCTGCTGTCAGGCAGGGTGTGGGTCGGGGTGGTGTTGGGGGCTCCTGTCCGCTGGGACTGTTGGCCCTACCCAGCATCCCTTTCCTTTGTCCTCCTCCCTAGCATCATCCTTGGGACAAAACGCAGGCCCGACCGGGGACATGCTATCCTGGCTTTGGGCCTGTGGCCACTCACTGGCTGGGTGACCCTGAACCTTGATGGGTCTTGATTGTTTCATCTGTGAAGTGGGCAGGTGGAGGGATGCCCTATCCTCAGGGACTTGCCAGCTTGGAGAGCCCATGTGGCCATAGGCAGAGTGTAGCGGGCCCTGTGGGAGGTGATGGCCTGTGGGGGGACCCTCGGGATGCTGTGTGGCTCGGGAAGCCCTGGAGTGACTGGGCAGGAGACCATGGGGACCGGGCCGGCCTCGGGTCTGGGTAGCGACCTTGGCGCTGTGGCCCTCCCAGGCCTGATGCAGTCGGATTCTCGGTGAGGTGTCCTGCCCCTCCTGGAGACCCACCCTGAGGACCCCTGCTGGCTTCCGTGTGCCCCTGAGCACCCACCCCATCTGAGCATTGCTGCTTCCACGGTGTGCTCTCCTCAGGGAGGCCCTCCCCACCGTGCTCCACTGCCCTGTTTCCCTGCGCACTGCTTCCCGAGGGGGTCTCTGGTATGCTTCCCGAGGGGGGTCTCTGGTAGGTCCCTGACCCAACAGACGGTAAGCAGCCCTCGCCTGCCTGGCATCAGCCCCATCCCCAGAGCCTGGAGTAATGGGCTCCCCACAACTTCCTGGAACTTGTAGAACAATCATGTCAAACTGGCAAGTCACCCAAAGACAGTGACTGCCCTTCCCCACTGTGACCACCTCTCCCACCACAGTGACCACCACCTTCCCCCACAATGACCACCCCTTCCCCATGAGTGACCACCCCACCCCCACAGTCACCACCCCTCCCCCACAATCACCACACCTCCCTCCTCCACAATGACCACCCCTCCCCGTGAGTGACACCTCCCCCTCATATGACAGTGGCCGCCCTCTCCCTGATGATAGCATGCCTGCTCCTAGTGCTAGGCCTGTGCCGATCCCTCACTGCTGGCCTCCAGGGTGGCCTCAGGTCCCACAGGTAGCGTCTCATCACGTGCGCAAGGTGGTCTGCAGAGCCACGCTGTGGGGCTGTGGGGGAGGTGCAGGGAGAGGCTGGGCCAGCCCCAGAACATTCCCCGCCCGACTCTGGGCTATAGCCGGCCCCGCCAGAAGCGCACTGGGCCGCGTTTCTCTTTACTGGTTTCTGCTGGGCGTCTGTTTTTCTGTCTGTTTGAGAATGGACTTGATAAATAGGCTACCGTTTATCCCAGAGCAGAAGAGGAGCCACCCAGGCGCCAGTAGAGGGTGAGGGCTGCCGGTGAGGGAGGGCCTGCTTCCTGTGCGTTCCGTGGCTGCTCTCTGTCTGCCATGCGGCCGTCCTTGGCCTGCGTGGGGCCCTGGCCCTCTCCATGTGCCAGGAGTCTCTGCCAGACAGGCCCTGCTCCAGCTGCGTACACAGGGGCGTTAAGGGGCAGAGCGGCCACCCGAGAGTGAGCAGGACTCGCAATGGCTCAGTGCACAAGCTTCCTCCAGGGAGGACGCCAGGCCCACTTCCCAGTTTGAGAGGCCACGGGGCTGGAACCCAGGCAGTCTGACCCCGACCCAAGTGCCGTCTGTCTCTGGAGGGTGCAGGGCCTGCAGCCCTGGCATTTGAACCTTTGACCTGGAGCTGCCGGCCATCTCCCAGGTGAGGTTCGTAGCGGGAGGAGTCATGCCAGTCACCTGTGGGAGCTGAGTCTGCATACGGGTTGCTCAGGTGCGAGGCGGCTTGGGGGGTCTCAGAGCGTTGCCTGTCCCACCGTGTACTCACTCCCCTCCCTGCCTGAGCTGAGGTCCCCTGTCTCTGGCCTTCCAGCCTTGGGTGGCCCCGGGTGCTGGTCCCGGGCTGGAGCACCCGGCCTCCCAGGATTCTGGCTGTTGGGTATCCAGGTGCCGCGGGGGCTGGCAGCCTCCTGGCCAGTGGCCCTGTCTGGATGGGGGAGAAGATGGAGGGGCCATTCCCATCTCATCACCGGGAGCGTGAGCTTTAATTGTGTTTGAGCAGCAGCGTGAGCCCAGGCGTGGGTGAGGAGGCGTTTGAACATCCAATTAGGTCATGTCCAGGAGCTACTGCTTGTCCCTGCAGCGGCAGCTCCTCCGCAGGCTGTCTGCTGCCCCTCGGCTGTCCGCCTGTCCAGCCAGGCCCTCCAAGCGCCCGCAGCTGTGCTGACCCGTATGGACCCTGCTGACTGGCCCCACCTCCTCTTGACCTTGGCCTGGAGAGAGCTGGCTTCCAGGACAGCTGCTTCTGTCCTCTGCACTGAGCTGTGGGACTCCCAAAGGAGGCAGGGTGCCCATGGCTGCACAGCAAGGCCTCCAGCTGCCGCCAGGAGCCCAGGCCAGAACCACGCCTGGAGTCCTGGCTGGCACTGTCTTGCTGGTCCTCCCAGGTCGCTCTCTGAGCCCTGGTGTCCGACCCCTGCCAGGTAGTTGGGAAGGGGAAGGCCCTTGAGGTAGTGGCTGCAAGGTGCTCTGCCAGCCAGGAGTCCCTGTGACCCGGTGGGTGAGGGCGTAAAGGGAGAGGGACAGCCGGTAGTCTGCTGTTGGGGGCCCTTGCTGTTGCCCCAGGTGTGAACGAGGTGATCCCTGGCTCATCCCTGCAGGGCCAGCCCTCCAGTTCTGACAGGTGCTCTCAACCCCCTGTTGGACTTTGCCACTTCTCCCCTCCAGTGCCCCTCCTCATGCCTCCCTCCGCCTTCCCTCTGGCCACCCTGCATCCTCTGAGGTCCCCAGGGGGTTCTGGCCTGGCAGACCCTGGAGCAGTTCGCTCTTTCCTTCTGTCCTCAGGCTCCCTTACTCCCTGTCCTTGTTGCCCCTGGGTGGGCCGCTCCGCCCCTGTTCCTGCACCCCTAGGTGGGGCCTAGATCACCTTTTTAATTTGGCTAAGATGGGGAATAATAGGGTGGCACTAAGGGGAAGCTTAGTGCCAAGGCTGGGCAAATGCGGCCCTCCTTTCCTGCCCCTACTCCAGCCCCGCTTCCTGCCTGCTGAGGCCCCCATGGGGCTAAAATGCATCCCCCCAGTGTGTAGGCAGATGTGCCAGGACAGAGCCAACAGACATCTGGATGCCGATAGCATCCAGTTAGCAGGAGATGACCTTCGACCCGAGGTGGTCAGGGCTGTCCAGCTGCCAGGCTGGTGGGAGAGATGACAGCCAGGTCTCCAGGAAGCTTCCTTGTCCCCTGCGGAGGGGAGCCGGCAGGCTCAGCTGTCTTCTAGCTAGGGAGAAGTAGGACCTGGTTCAGGATCCCGGGCCCAGCCATAGCTGCACCACTGGGCCATGTGACCCTGAGCAGGTCTCTCTTGGAGTCTCAGTTTACTTATCTGTAAAATGGGCACAACGACACCAGCCTTTGCTGGCCATAGGGTGAAAGTGCCATGGTGGAGTGTAACTGCGGCAAGAACTCAGGCCTGGGAAGAACCCGGGCTGGGAGATGTGACCTTTGCTGTCCACCTTCCCCACTCCCACCTTCCTGCCACGCTGGGGACCAACACCTGCCTCTCCCTCCTTCCAGCCTCTGGGCCCTCCCCCTTGGGAATGCGGCCAGGCTCCATGGGGAGCAGGTGAACCCTGGGCTTTGATGTTGGCTCAGCAGCTCACTGTCCACTAAGGGGTTAGTCTTGCATTGCTACCAGCCGGGGCGTCATGCCCCTGAGCCCAAATGAGTGCAGCTGTGGGTGCTGCTGATGGCCTGTGGAGCGGTGGCTCCGGGGCGGGGCTTGCTGTGTCTTGCAGACACCTAAGGAAAGCACTTGAGCCTCGGAAGTGCCAGGATCCTGGGCCTTCTTCATGTGGGGTCCTGGGGCTTCCTGGGGCAGGAAAGGCAAGCCGTGCACTGACACGTGGCCCCCCTCACGCTGTGTGCCGAGTGTGGGGGAGGTGGAGCCTTGCCACCCGGTGAAGAGCCCCGGCTGACGGGTGCGCTTCCGTGTTGTGTAGGGCTGTGGGTCTGTACTGGCGGGCACCTGGTGAGGTGTGTTCTGCCTGCCTTGATCTGGGATGGGGCTGGGAACTGGCTCTCTGGGCCTCTGAGGGGCCCTCGGCAGGTCCTGTGCAGCCTGGAGCAGGACTCCATGCTCAGGGTGCTTTGGGGCTTAGGGGGCATCCTGAGGGCCCAGGACAGTCTTCCCGTGGTCTGTGCCCTGTCTGTCCTGTTTTCCTGTCATCTTCCCATGGTCTGTGTCGTGTCTGCTCTTTCCGTGTGCTCACTCCACTGATGACCTTGACCTTGACTCTCATTGCACGGAGAAACAGAAGCTCTTAGAAGAGCGTGTCCGCAGCCTCTCAGGGCCTGGCCTGCTCCTCTCCAGGGGCACCGGTGGGCTGCTTGCACCACAGCTAGCCTGTGGCTCCTGCCTGGCCGCTCCCCCGCCCCCACACGCCCATCTTGTGCCCTCACGTCCCCCTCTCCGATTCTGTCCATCACAAGCACATTGCAGTCATGCCCACCTTCCAAAGCTCCCATGAAAAAGGGTGCCGCCCCGGCCCCTCGCCACTGGTTCTGGCACTCCTCCACTCCTCTCCAGCCCTCGCCTTGCTTCCATAGGGAAAGCTCATGGATGCTGTGGGCCAGAACTTCCCCCGGGCAAAGCTGAGACTGCTTCCCCTGTCCAGCAGCCTGAAGAGCCGAGGGTAGAGTCTCTGGTCTGCCCACATGTCACGTTGGCTGTTGCTGGTATGCGGGCTGGGCTCTGGGCTGGAGCTCCATGCTTGGCCTCTCCCATGGCCTGGCTTCTTCCCGGTGCGGAGGCTGGGCCCTGGAGGACGCCGCCAGGACCCTGGCAGAGCCAGAAGGAAGCCGAGCCTCAGAAGCCCTGCAGCAGCCCTTCTCTCATGTTCTGCTGGAAGAAGGTTGGGAGTGGGGGGGCGTGCGTTGCTGTGACCCTCCGCGGGAGAGGCAGCTGTCCCCGCACTCCCAATGGACTGCCCTCTCCCTCACTCCCCACCCCGACGCCTCACAGTTCCCTGGGTAGGCCTGGCCACCCAAGGCCCAGAGCACCCTCCTCCCAATGCCTGAGCTGCTGGCTCCTTTCCCTCTGCAGGCCCTGACTCCAGGGTGCGCTCTCACCCCAGCCGCCCCTGTGCTCGCCTCACACGCTGTTGGGTTCTCTTTGAGGATTTCTCTCTTGCCACCGGAACGTAAGCCCCGTGGAGGCAGCGGCGTGGTCACGGCTGCGTTTGCAGCAGCTCACAGGTCTGACGCTGCCTGGCACCTGGCCGCTGGCTTCATGGACAAATGGGTGGGTGGCAGTGCTGGGCGGGGTGGGTGCAGGAGGGCTGAGCCGGGGGCTGGGCGTTTCTATCCTGGGACTCCATGAAGGATGTGTGTTTAATGAAGGGCTCTGCTGCCATGATTTATGCGCGTCTCAGCCCACACCAGGGCTCTGTGAGAGCTGCACTCCTACGTTCTGATGTTGTCAGAGATGACGGTGGCTTGGAGCAGGCCCATCGCTTGGCCAGGGTCACACAGCTCACCCGCCGCAGAGCTGGGATTCGAGCCCAGGTGCCCGACTCCAGCACGAGGCCGTCCTCGCCGTGACCTCTGAGAGCTGACGCTCACTTGGCCTTTCTGAGATGTGGGTGGTGGGATTCGTCTCCAAGGTCACCCGCAGGTCCAGAGCCAGGCACAGAAAGAGCCAGCGCCGCAGGAGCCAGTGACTGAACCCCCACTGGAGGCCTATCGTGAGCAGTGGGCGGCGGGCGGCAGTGTGCCTCCCTGGGCTGGATGGATTGAGGGGAACAGGCGTGTGCCAGGCTCACCGGGGCACCGGTCCAGAGCTGACCACCTGCTTCCCGCCGGCTCTGCCCACCTGCCCCTCCGTGTCTGCTCTGGGCTCCCCTCGCCAAGCCCATGTCACCTGCTGGAGCTCCTCAGCAGGCGTCACCTGACCAGGTACAGAGCTCAGAGTACGCCAGCTGCTCTGTTACCATGGCTACCTGGCGGGCCTGGGAGGGCGGAGGATGGGACGTGGAGATGGCCCAGGCGGGGCCGTCAGGCTCCAGGCAGAGCCCAGCAGGCCTGCCCTGTGGTTGGCATTGCACTGACCTGGCTGACCTCTGGCTGTAAGCGAGTGAGTGGATAAACGCATGCTGCGTGGTGACTGCATTAACTGGAATAGTCGTCTTTTAAGGTGGGTGGTTGCCAAGATCCTAATTATAAGAGATGGTGTGATAGAGAAACACGCAGTGATGTTTTCCTTGTCATTCTGGGAGGGAACACACGGGCACACACACCCAGGTTTTATTATGTCGCATGCAAGGTGCTCTTTCCATGGCGCCAGTGAAAGAAGAGAAAGAAAATTCCATGAGAGCTTTTAATGAGTTCTAGTTTTAGAAGCAGTCTGAACCATAATTGCACGATTTAACCATCTACTAAGGTGAGGTGTTTTTTGGACTCTCCCTGCTCTCCCGCTGTCTGGCTGCTGTGCCAGGGGTCGCCTGCCTGCTCCCTGAGAATAGCAGGCCCCACCTTCCTTAGGCCTGTCTTTGGCCTCTGTCTCCCTAGGACTGAGGACTGGACTTCTGTCTGGAACTTGGCTCCCACCTAGGCCCTGAGGGAGCCCAGGTCTCTGGCAAGTCCCCAGGTGTGCCTGGGAGTAGAGGTGCACCTGCCCTGGGCATCCCCCTCAGGAGCCAAGGCCTGCCCAGGTGCACAGGGCCCAGGGCCCACAGTGCCTGGGGGGACCCACCCCGCCAGCTGCCTGCCCGAGAGGCCCTCGTCTGGCTCTGGGAGTGGAGGCCCTCTCTCGACCCATCCTTCGGATCTGCCCATACCATCAGCAACAGGCCCAGCTGCAGGTCCCAGCCCACTGCACCTACCCGGCTCTGCCACAGCCACGGGGCACGCTCAGCTCTTTATTCGTCCGTTGGTTCTGAGACCAGCACTTGGCCAGGATGAAGGAGACTCCCCAGGAAGTCCTGGCACTGTCCGGTTATGTGGAAGGAAGAGGCACAAAGGCAGTGCCTCAGGCTCCCGCTCCCGTCACCACGCTCCTACACAGAGGGCTTGGGGCTGCCTGGTGGGAGGGGCCCATCCCTTAGCATCTAGGGCCTCTAGGGCGGGCTTCAGGGCGCACCCTGCCCCGTCCTTCCAACAGGCCTGAGGCAGCGTACCGCTATGTATGTAGCCCGAGTGGCCGATATGAGGACCTGGGTTTCTGGGGCTGCCTGTGCCCTGAGCAGCCCTCTTGGTTGGTTCTGTGAGATCCCGGCACTGTCGCCAGGAGGGGTAGTGGGGCCCTGGCCTCCAGCAGTGGCCTCGGGTTGGGGAGCAGGGAGGAGCCCCAGGCTCACCCCCCGAGTTCGTCGTCCTTTCCCTTCTGTACAGAGAGTGCTCCCCGGGGACCCGGCCCCACTGGCCCTGCCCAGGGCCTGTGGGAGTGGTTCTCTGCGGAGCCATTTTCCAGAAAATGAGGGTCGGGGGTGTCTTGCCTGTGGCTCCTGGCCTGGAGCCCGAGACTCAGACCCCAGGGGCCCGAGCGTCTGTTCACGTTTTGCTTCCCGCTCAGTTCGACGTGAACAGTGTTACTCATCAGCAAGCGCCTCGGCGGGGGGCAGGGCACCTCTGAGTGTGCTTGGCCGGCGGGCAGCTGACCCCTCTGCTGGGAGGTAGGACCAGCTGGTGTTTGAGTGCCAGGCATCCTTAAGAGAGGGACGCCTAAAATGAAGAGGGGCAGACTTCGCACAAACGTTTGCTTCTAAGAGGTCATGGAGTGGGAAGCTCTCTGCATGTGGCCCCGAGGCCCTGGCAGCCCTGCTGGCCCAGCCTTTGGAATTTGGGGTGCGTGAGCCCATGGTGCCAGGGGCCGTGATCCCCTCTTACAGGAGGCATAGCCCACTGCACGGAAGGCGTGGAGTCTCTGTGTGTCCCCCTCGCTGGCTGTGATGCAAATTAACGTTCTGTCTCAGCTCATCCCAGTGGACGGCTGCCACTGTTCCTGCTGCTTCTCTCTGCTGAGTCCGGCAAGGGGTGGGCGAGAGCCCCTGCAGCAGCCCCAGCCCAGAGAACGTGCTCCCCACTAGCTCCTCTGTCTGCAGTCCTGACATGTTGCTGGTAGGGTTGGTGGGGATAGCAGGTGGCCCCGCCATTGCTGGCTCCTGGCAGCCCCAGCACTGACGACAAAACCCTTCCGCCCAGGAGGATCCGGGGCCCTGGAGGAGCGAGCCCTCTGGGAAGCCAGGCAGAGGCACAGGGAGCGTCAGCAGTGTTATGGAAAATCACTTTGGCCACTGCATATCTTGGGGGCTGCCCCCAAAACCCACAACGCAGGCCATCTGTGCCCTGTGGGTACCACAGGGACTTCACCTGCCTTGGGAACACATGTCCCAGCCGTGCCTTTGGGGTTATGGAAGTTGGCTCTGGTGGCAGCAGGGAGTACCCAGTGCAGGGGCCGTGTGTGCACGGAGGTGCGCCTGGAACGCTGAGGCTGAGCCTCAGGGACTCACAGCTGCCCCTCTTCCACCTTGCCCCAGCAGCTGTCCCAGGCCCCTGAAAGGCACTGGACTCTGGGCCTTGTTCAGCCATAGCCCTCCCTGGCATCTCTCACCAAAGCTGAGTCCCTACAGGCTGGGCAGGGGCTCAGAGCTAGGCTTCCGCCCAGGGACATAGCAGCACCATGCCAGTGCAGCCCTTCTCTTCTCCTACTCATGGGAAGCACACACGGGGCCCATCCCATGCCAGTGGTTGCAGCACAGGACATCCTCAAGGGCAGCCTACCGTCCCTGAGGTCTGGCCGGGGCCCTGGGTTCCACATCCTGGAGGGAGGCCCGCTGTCCCTGAGGTCTGGCTGGGGCCTGGGTTCCACATCCTGGAGGGAGGCCCTGGGTGCCGCCCGCACTGGTGGTGGTAGTGACTGGGGTTGGAGTCTGCCTAAATGTGGGTTGGATGCAGATTACAGCATTTTCCAGCTGTGTGTCCTTGGACACGCTAACCCTCTCAGTAACTCCGTTTCCATCTTTCTTGTCAAATGGGGCAATAACAGGTGAGTCACAGGCCGCATGGGGAGATGTGTTCTGCCTGTGAAGCCCTTGGAAAGGCCCCTGCAAGTCCCTGAAGCCATGAGCCACCAAGACCAGGCTCAGGTGCACCAGGCCTGGGTGTGCTCAGTGGCCAGGGTCAAAGTTTTGGTGGTGGGGTCATGCCTGGCTTTTGACGGGGTCAGGTCTGTAACTGGCAAGCCTGTCGGGGAGGTGACCCGCCTGGCTGAGCCATGCCTCATGACCTTGATGTCTTGGTCTCCTGAGACCATGACCTCCCTCCCACAGAAGGTGGTGGTGACGAGGAGAACAAAAACCGATCGGGCTGACCCACATCCATCCTTTCATTTGCTGCTACCCTGTTGCCATGCCACAGTGCACACCAAAGCTGTGACCTCGGCCCCACCCTCTCACTACCTTCCCAGCCATGGTCCAGTTCCCACACCGCCGCCATCCCCTGTATCACAGTTAAGCCCGGTAACTGAATTGCAGTTGATGGTACGTGTCAGTTTAAGATCGTGCTAAGTGCTTCATTTCCCAGAACACTCCTAAAGAGAAAATGAATTCCCTTGTAACATTTTGCAGTGGGGTGAAATGACCCTCATGGAAATCAGGCCCAGCTCTGGAATAAGCTGCTGACTGGATGGGCGTGCCAGGGGCAGGGGTCACAGCAGGCCTGAAGGAGCTTCCCCTGGACTGGGCTGGAACCCAGCCATGTGCCAGGCGCTCTGTGAGGAGGATTGGTTTTGTTTGGGTGATGAGTGAGCAAACCTGGCTTGAGGTGACCAGGCTTGCCCAGGCCCGTGCAGCTGGCCAGCGGAGGAGCCATCCCAGGTGCAGTGTGGCAGTCAGGGAAGGAGTGGGTGTCTGGTCGGTGGGCAGGTGCCTGAATCCAACCCTTCCCCTTTCTGAGAGGCCCTAGAGGTCATGGGATCGCTTGAGCCCCCACTCCCTGCTCTGTCAGATGGGTGCTAGGATGCCCTGGGTGGGTGCAGGTGTGACGGGGACGGTGCGTGCCCTGCCTTTGGCACAGCACAGGTGTGTGGTCTGAGCGTGGTGTGGCCACATCCCTGAGGATCATCAGGGCCACTTGACTGGGCGAAAGGAGCTAGGGTAAAGGTAGACAGCATGGAAGACAGGAGGCCAGCACAATATGCCAGGTCCTCCTGGCCCACGTTTCTGTTCCTTACTCTGTTCTCTAGCTTCATGAAGCCACTCAGTCCTTGGATAACAGTGGAGCAACCATCCACCTAGCCACTCATTGACTCACCCACCCCCCGTCCATCATCCGTCCACATATCATCCATTCACTCTTTCATCCTTTCACCCACTCACCTATCCAACCATCATCCATCTACCCACTCACCCAACTACCTATCCACCCACCAATCCATCCATCCACCCACCGACCCACCCACGTATCCACCCAGCCACCTATCCACCCACCAATCCATCCATCCATCCACCTACCCACCCATCTCACCAACTATCCATCCATCCACCCATCCATCCATCCACCCATCCATCCATCCACCCACCCACCCATCTACCTACCCATCTCTCCAACTACCTGTCTATCCATCCATCCATCCATCCATCCATCCACCTACCCACCCACCCATCTGTCCAACTACTCATCCATCCATCCATCCACCCACCGACCCACCCACGTATCCACCCACCCACCTATCCACCCACCAATCCATCCATCCATCCACCTACCTACCCATCTCTCCAACTACCCATCTATCCATCCATCCATCCGCCCACCTACCCACCCATTTATCTACCAACCCATCTGTCCATCCAACTACCCATCCATCTATCTATTCATCCATCTACCTACCCACCCATCCACCCATCCATTCATCCACCCACCCGCCCATCTGTCCATACATCCACCCATCCATCTATCCATTCATCTGTCCAACCACCTATCCAGCTACCCATCCATCCATCTACCCTTCCACCCACTCATCCATCTACACAGCCATCTGTCCAACCACCTATCCAGCTACCCATCCACCCACCCACCCATCCATCTACCACCTATCCATTCATTTATCCATCGATCCACCCACTCACCCATTTATCCATCCACCTGCCAATCCATCACCCATCCATCTGTCAATACACCCATCCATCCATCTAGCCATCCATCCATTCACCCATCCCCCATGTATCCATCCACCCATTCACCATTCCATTTGTCCACCCACCTATCCACCCATCTATCAGTCATCTGCCATCTACCCATCCACCCTTTGTCTACTCCCCTGAACCTATTCATCCATCTGTCCCACTTCTCTAGGGTTTGCTGAGCAGTGCCTGTGTGCTAGCCCATGCTCAGCGCTGCTGCACAGAGAGGGAGAGGTAGACCCTTTTGTCGAGGAGCCCCCGGGCAAGTGAGATGGGGTATCTGCCTTCGACATTCTCTGCTCTTCCGCAGTCAGGCCTTCACAGTGCTGAGGATGCTGTCCTACACTAGACTGCCAATCCTAGGGGCAGGCCCCAGGGCCTCTGTACCCAAGAAAGCAGCTCACAGCCCCTGGGTCACCTGGAGGGCTTGGGACTTGGCCTGAGAGTCAGGAGACAGAGAACTCAGATCCCTTCTCTGTCTCCAACTTTTGGGGTGACCCTGGGCTTGCCCCTGGCCCTTTTTGGGCCCAGCCATGCCTCTCTCACAGGAAGTGGACAGACCAGCTGGTTCCTGGTTCTTCAGGTGCTGCCCGGGCCTGCTCCAGCCTCTATGGGCACTTTCAGGTGCCCTTGGTGTCTGCCCCACAGCCCTGCTCCTGACGTGGCTCTGTCTTGTTTCCACAGAGCAACTTGCTAGATGTGAATCAGATCATCAAGGACTTGGCCTCTATGGTGTCGGAGCAAGGAGAAGCTGTCGGTGGGTACCCGCCCCAGCCCCAGGCCTGCCTGCTAGCCCCTGGCCCTCACCCCTTTCCCTAAGTGTGGGTGGATCAGCCTCTGAGAGGAGCCAGGCCCAGGGTGAGGTCCGGGTATGAGTATCTGCTCCCTCCCCGCCTGCTCTGTCTCCTCCAGCCCCTCAGGAAGGCTAAGGGTAGGGGGAGGCCCATACGGGGTGGCCCACCCACTCTGCTCATTGACAGACACGGGCCCTGCTCTGCTCATTGACAGACACTGGCCCCTGCTCCGCTCATTGACAGACACTGGCCTCCATGCCCTCATCCTGGGCCTCTGCCCACAGATTCCCTGCAGTGAGGCTGTTCTGGGGTAGGTAGGGTTGTGAGGTTGCAGAGACGTGGAGGCTGGAGCTCTGGTTCTGCCATGGATGTGCCCGTGTCAGGAGGGGTGTGGGGACAGCAGCTTGGGAACGTCCAGGCCTCGTCAGGGCACGGTGTCCTGAACTCCCTGCATCCATGAGAAGAGGGACTGTGCCACAAGCCTTGACACCTCCCAGCCAGCCCAGGGGCACCTCGGGCCCTCAGCCCTGTGTTCCCTGGAAAAGGAAGTGAACAGCAGGGGCACCCGAGTGCCCAGAGTTGTCCCTACCTTAGCGCCGGCCCTATGTCGGGGCAGGAAGTGGGAGGCCTAAAGCCTGTCCCTTACCTCCCAGTACCCGGGAGAAGCCCCAGCCTTTTGCCTTTGGAGGCTGCCAGCCAAGGAGCGGCCGGGGAGAGATCGGGATGAAGGGGCTGAGTGTGGAGCCAGGGAGACTGGGGAGTCCTTTCAGGGGACCCTCACCTAGGGTGAGGAAGGGGCCTTCCCAGACAGATGGGACAGAGGTCATGAGGCCCACCGACTCCCCAGCATCCCCGCCCGCCTTGGTCGCCCACCTGCCCTGGGCCTCAGCCCTTCCTCTGCCTCCACGCGCTGGCCCATGGACCTCCTGAGAGAGTCCTCACCATGAGGCCTAAAGGCTCTGGGCCTCCCGGGAGCTGGCCACCTGTACTTTGAGATGAAGAAAACGATCTTTGTCCCCAAGGGTGGTGTGGCCAGGCGTCCCTAGGCCGTGCTCCTTCCTCCTGGCGCTGCGGCTTCACCTGGCATTGCAGCTACCCCTCCAGGCCACGCACCCCGGGGGGACCGCATCCGATTCAGACGCCATGTGCTCTGGCCTCCTCTGCTTGTGGAGGGCCAAGGTCCCTCCTGTCCTCTTCCTGCTGTGGTCACACAGCGGCCCTGGCCTGCCTGTGCAGCCCCCACCTCTGGTGGGGCTCGAGGTTTGCAGGGGCTTTTGAGGGGATGCTCACCTTGCCCACCGGCCCACAGGCCCCATCCCTGCTGTGTTTCGGTGCCTCCCCCGCTCCCACTCGAGGGCTCTGACCCACCCGTCCCGCCCCTGTCTATGCCTGCTACTGTCAGGAGCCCTGGCTTTCAAGCCAGTGGGGCAGGGGCTCCTGACTCTGGCTGGGTATCTCTTTTCCTCAGTTGAGGAAGAGCCAGGCTGCCCCTGGTGCCCACAGGTCTTTGGTTAAAGCACTCAGCTGCCCACCAGGACCCTCAGGCCCTGCCCCACCCACCCACTCTCCCTCGGTGCCCTGGGCAAGCTGTGGCCTCACCTTGGGCCTGTGCCGAGAGCAGCCTCCCGGCCCCTCCTGCTCTGACGACTGGCAGTAGGTCCAGAGACCCTCAGGCAGCTGGTGCCCTCCTCCCAGGTGCTCGCCCTTCAGTCCCCTGGGAGCCTTCCAGCTGCTCCGTGGCCCCAGACAGTGCTCTCTCACCGCCTCCTCTCCCTAGGACCCCTCCTGTCTGCTCGTCCTTCCGCATTCTCCCCACGTCAGCTTCCAGTGGTGGCTGTAGCTGTTTCTGCCCTGGCCAGCTCTCGCGGGCTGGGATGTGCTGACCGTATGGAGTGGTTTGTCCACTGCAGGTGCCCACCCAGTCCCAGTGACGGATGGATCGGGAGGGGCACTGCTGCCAACAGTTCAGGGAAGGGAGCAGTTGTGGAGAGGGGAAAAACCAAGATTGACCCACCCCATGTGGTCAGGGTCCCAGGGAGGGCAGAGGGCACCTGCCAGGTGGACAGGCGGGAGGCCCAGAGAGTGGCTGAGACACGGGGGCCTTGCTACCGCGGATGCCGGCTGCCTGTGCAGGGTACCGACATGAGGCCTGGCCACCGTGCCCGGACATGGGACCTGCGATGACCAGGACCCCACGCCTGGTGGTACTGCTCTCCCTGAAGTCTCTGCCCCCTGCTCAGCCTCTGCTGCCTTTCCAGAGTCCAGCGGCAGCAACGCTACGTGCCAGCAGAGCTGCAGCCCCGAGCCGGCCATGGCCCTGCTGCCGGGTGCCGGGCCGGGTTCCACGCCCCTGCGGCCGGGCCCCCACTCCCGGACCAAGACGCGCAAGCCGAACTTCAGCCCGCAAGAGACGGAGGTGCTGGTGCAGAGGGTGAGGCGCCACTACCCGCTGCTGTTCGGGGCACTGCGGGGCACGCCCGCCCGGAAGCACCGCGTGTGGAACCGCATCCTGCAGGCGGTGAATGCGCTGGGCTACTGCCGCCGAGACCTGGGCGACCTGAAGCACAAGTGGCGGGACCTGCGGGGCGCTGTGCGCAAGAAGCTGGCGGAGGGCACCGTGCCCGGCCTCATCCTCACACCTGTGGAGCGCGTGGTGGCAGAGACCTTTTCTGCCCACAGTCCCCAAGGCCAGGGCCAGGCCACAGAGCCCCTGCCAAGTAAGTGGGCCCTCCCCACAGCCTGCCCCCAGGACCACCCTGCCCCAGGGTGAGCAGGGCCGGCGAGCGGGCTGCGAGCCTCCTGCACCAGCTCCCAAGAGGGAGATCCTCCCAGGGAGACCCAGAGGCCTGTGGAGATGGCCCGCCATCCTCTTGCCTCTTGCCACTCTCTTCTTTTAGGTGGGGAAACCAAGGGTCAGGGCCAGGGACGGGTCTGCCTGCCTGGGGAGTGGAGGGCCTGCGGCTCCCACCTGGATCCCAGCTCGGGGTCTGCCCAGCATTGCCAGGCATTGTGGCACCAAGGAGCTCGACTGTAGATGCCACCTTAAGCCATGCCCACCAGGTGTCCAGATGGGACGCTGGGGCCCCGTTCCACATCACTGCAGCAAGTGAGCACCGCCATGGGGAGGGAGTCACAGGTGGTCACGGGGACCAGTGCATGGTGAGGCGTGGAGACGAGGGTAGAGCTCCCCAATGCACAGCAGCAGCGGCAGCAGCAGCTGCCATCCAGGGCGCCCTGGTGCCCTGCAAGCCCCCATCTCGGCCTCTGGCATTCCCACCTGATGTCATGTGGCCTGGCCTTTCTCTCCACATACGGCCCTCCCCTCCCGAGTGCAGTCCAGAGGTGGACACAGCTGTCCAGAGGCACACAGAGCTATCCTTAGGCAGCCAGGTCTTCTAAACCAGCGGGTCCCCACAGGGAGAACACCCCACTTCCCTGTGCAGGGCAGCAGGGTCCGGCTGGCCGCAGGATCTGAAGGTAGGCTTTTTGGGAGGAAGGAGGGCTGCTTCCCTCTGCTCTCCCCCAGCCCCAGAGCCCTGGGGTGCGGCTGCCAGGAGAAAGCAAGGCCAGCCAGCAGGTGGGAAGAGCCTCAGCCTGGATGCGCCTCCAGCCGGCCGACCCTTGCCGTGGCCCCCAGGGAGCAGGAGGTGACCTGTCCTATTCGTTGGTCACTATTGAGGAGCTTTGGCAGAGCCAGGGAGGAGCCTGGGCCCCAGGTTGGCTCTTTCCCCCGCCCTATGCTGTGTCTCGCTCTGGCGTGCGGTGGCTTCCCCCTCCTTCTGCTGGCCCGTCCCTCTGGGCACAGAGTCCCCCAGGACACACTGTGCCCCACTCTGAGCCCACAGGTCCACTCCAGGGACCACTGGACGCCAGGTGTTTCTGTGCTCGGCTGGGCCTCGTCTGTGCCCGTAGCTGCCCCTGGCTCCGAGGGTGACGCTGGCTCCATGCCTCCTCCCATTGCCTCCGTGCCTCCTCCCTCTGCATCTCCTCTCCTCCTCAAGACGTCACTCCAGGAGCTCTTTCGCTGTCCTCTGCACATGGTGGCCTACCCTTCAAAGCACAGCCCTGCTGGACTCTCGCCTTCTTGGGAGCTGCTGGAAGGACTTTGGGGACGAAGCCCCAGAAGCAGGACCAGCTTCGTCTTGAGGGCCACAGAGTGGACAGAAGGACTCAGCCTCATGGGACAGGCAGGGGCTGGCCTCAAACGCCCCTACTGGCGGCCATGGCAGAATTTGAAGCCTGGGCCAGCCTCAGCTGCTCCTGTTCATGGCAGTGCACAAGGCTGGGACCCATAGGGAGAGTGGGCCGGGCTGGTTGGGAGATGTGTGTCGACCCAGGGTGCCACCAAGCCTGTGGCTGGCCTTGGACAAGGGACCTGGGCTGTGGGGCTGGGCTGTGGGTCTTGGGCGATGGGCCTGGACACTTGGCCTCTTCATGGGCTATAGGGATGAGCCTGGTCAGTGGGCTTCGTCATGGGGTGGGGCTGGAGGAGGACCTGGGTTCTCCTCTCAGGCCTGTGCAGGCCAGGGGTGACTATATCTACCTCCAGGGAGGCCACACACTCCTGCAGGGCAGGGCCTTACAGCTCAGGGTTCTACGGGCAGAGGCAGACCTGATTTGGGGGGTGCTTCAGGGCAAGGGTGGACCTGTGGTGTGGGGCTGAGAGGGAGGGGTCTGGCACGGGTGGCACTGGTGTAGCCTGGGCACTCAGCCCTTTTCCGCAAGTCCCCACCCTGGAAGCTGCGGGAACTCAGGTTTGCCCACACCACGGTTCCCTGCCCTAGACTGAGACCCAGCCTCGACTTCTGACCCCTGATGGATCAGCCCCTCCAGGGCCGCAGGCTGCTGGGCTCACCTCCATCACAGGAGTCCTTTGGTGCCCGTGAGCTGCTCCAAGTGGCCTGGCCACTGCTGACAGCAGCTGACATTTGTTCAATTCCCCAGCGAGGGAGTGCTTGGGACAGGGTCGGACTTTCCCTCATGGGCACTGAAGTAAGGAGCAGGGAAGTGGCCACCAAGCCTGGTGACAGGGTGAGGACCTCACTACAGGCCCAGGTGCCCGGAACTGGCCGTGCTCTCCGCTCTGCAACAGTGCTGCCCGGGGCTTGGGCAGGGCCAGGCCTGCAGGGCTGATCACAGCTGTGGGGCTGGGGGCAGCGATGTGACAGTATGGGGTCTCCCGCAGGGGCCCCTGTACCTGTTTCCTTTGAGGTGTGTGTGCTGTTCTCCGAGTGTCTGGGGATGGCGGTACCAAAGGCTGTTCTCTTTGGCCCCTGGAGGCCTGGCCTAGTGTCAGGCTGTCCCTTGGATCCTGGAGCCAGGGGACCTGCAAGGGGCCCCCATGGAGCACACCTCGTGTTGGGTGGGCCAGGTGCCAGGGCCCTGTGGCTCTGCAGGGCTGACCCCACAGACCAGGGGTCTCCAAGACCCGGCAAAGCCACGGGCCCAGGGATGATGGCTGATGAGGTCTTGGAGTGCCTCTCCGTGCCACAGGGCCCACTCACCGAACCTGTCCTCACCCCACAAGGAACACTGGGCCACACAGCCCCAGGAGCAGCCCCCCTCCCCTCACCCATCTCTGCACAACGCCCTGGGGCAGGACATGGTGTGCCCACCTGGCAGCCGGGGCACTGAGGAAGGCATTGCTGGCTGCGGAGCCGGGCAATGGTTGCAGGATGTGTCTTGACTGTGGACGGTGCCAAGCTGGCTGAGAATGCCCCCAGAACTGCCCTGGGCCTGAGGCCAGCACATGTAGCCTGGAGCAGCAGGATGTCCATCCCTGTCCTGAGGGTGGCCTGCAGGTCACATGCTATGATCAGAGTTCCTGGTGTCAGGGCTCCGTGTAGAGCAGGACAGGGCACCGGCTGAGTCCACGAGCGGGGTGCAGGGCTTGGCTGAGGCTGCCTGTGGTCACGGGCAGAGAAGGGGTCCACGTTAGCCCAGACCACCACGGCCTTCCTGCCCTCCTGGCACATGTTCTCTACCATCTGCATTCACCGCTCAGTGACAGAAGTGAGGCCAGGCTGTTGCTGCTGTGGATGCAAGGTGACTTCTTTGCACATGAGAGGGGCAGTGCCCAGGCCCAGGCTGGCGCTTCCTCCCTGGCAGGCTGGTCTCTCCTGGGTGGCAGTTGTCGGGGAATCCATCACACCTCTGGCCCCCATCTTCCTTCCCTCTCCTCCACTGGCTGAGAGGGTCGTGACCCTGATGTGGCAGGACATGGAGAGCCGTGGTCATTTGGGGGCTGTCTGCATGTGAGCCAAGGGGTGCTGTGCTCCAGGAGCAGCCCAGGCTGTCTCCCATCCCCACCCTTTCCCGGCCCTGGCTCCCTGTGCGGGGGTCTGGCTCTCCCCTCCCTGGCTGGGGCAGGAGCCCCCAGATGCAGCGATCAGGGTGTGTCTGCAAGTGCCTGTGGTTCCAGCAGGTCCCTGGGCTGGGGATGAGCGTGGGGCGGAGCTGGTGACTATAAAGATTCAAGGATCCCTAATGGAGGCAGAGCTCATGGGTCCCACCTCCTGCCCAGGGGCTTGCAGAGATGGGGACAGTTCCCTGGTGAGAGAAGGGAGGCCCTGCTGGGACGGTGGGCAGTGGCCCTGTCTTCCTGAGGAGCCAGTCCTGCCAGGCCGGAGGTGGCGCTGTGCCTGGCAACAGTGCCTGTGGTCATGACGGTCTCTGTCCCAGGCCTCGAGCGCCCGAAGGCTCAGGTCCGCTTGTCCAATCCCGGGGGTTACTGCAGGTGCACCTTGTTTAGGTGTTTCTGCCTCCCAAGCTCTTTTCCAGTTGCCGGAGTGGAGGCAGGCCCTCCAGGGAGCCTCCCTCTGGGAGGAAGGCATGCCCGCCCTGTGTTTGCATCTGGCTCTGCTGCGGACCCAGGCTGCGCCTGCGCTCCTGGTGCCCGGGCGGCATGTGTCCTTCCCTTGGGCGAAAGAACACTGAGCACCAGGGACTGCCCAGGTCGCGCACTTGCATTGAGGTGGAGGCTCTGGTGTGGGCAAGGCCTGCTAGGGCCGATGCTCTCACCACTCACTGCCTCAAGCCCACAACTGGCCCTAAATTCCTTGTGGGGCGAGGACGGCTTAGGCACTCGTGGTATGTGGTACTGCCGTTTTTGCTGCTGGTGTGGCGGTGTAGAATCTTCCAGATCCCTGGGGCTGCCCTGGGCCTGGTCTAGTGGTTCTCATGGGCCCTGCTGATGTGGCTGTCCCGGGCGGCACTGCTGCAGCCACTGAGCCTGGCTATGCCCAGGCACCAGCTCCTGTGAGCCCCCCATGGTGGCGAGACTTGCTGGTGAGCTCCCTGAGTGGGGACCAGTGGGGGTGGCCAGCCAAAGCCCTGTGCGTGCAGACCTGGCCTCCATCAGCCCCGTTGCAACTCCACAGATGTTCAGGCCGGGCTGTGCCCTTCAGAGGGGGCTGTGGCACAGAGTGGAGGGGCTAGCCCAGGCAGGGTCATAATGGAGCAGGACTTGACCCCAGCTGTGACCTCCCCCGTCACTCCCACCCTTTTCTGAGTGAGTGCTTCCTGCCTCACCGGTGTGGGCACTGAGGAGTCCCCCTCCTGGGCCACCTCCAGGTCTCCATTCTATTGCCATTGCTGCCCACTGCCCACACCAGGCAGAGCCTTCAGGGTGCCTCCAGCAGCCCAGCGCCCATCCCTGAAGCCTCCGCTCCTCTGGAGGCCCCGGGCGCAGGCTCCCTTGGGCTCACCTTTGACGGTGGCCTCAGGAGGAGGGCAGCTGGGCCTGCATCTGTAATTGCCTTTTGTTGCCTTGATTTGCAGATAGTATTGAAGCCAGCCTTGAGGCTGTGTCCTCGCATGTGGAGGCAGCCCGCCAGCTCCTGGCTGGAGCCAGCCGGCACCAAGTAAGTCCGTGAGAGGGCGCCTGGCTGGCCTGGCCTCTGTCCCCTGTCCTCTAGCCCTCCCTCCATCTGTGTGGGGGGCCCAGGCCCTGCCCTGTGACTGGGAGGGGCATGCCTACAGGCCTCCTTGAATCAGGCCCTGGGGGCTCTGGGAGTGGCGGGGCCGTCCGCAGGGGTCTGCGTGGTGCCCGTGGCGGTCGGCACCATCTCCTCTCTTGTCTACACTGCACCGCCGTCTCCTGTGGATCCCGGGCGCAGTGAGGGAGAGGGCCCTTGGGGCCTTCCTGCTCCACCTCCCATGCCGGCTGCTGGCATATGGCGTGGTGTCCATCCTGGGTCTGGGGACTGTGGAGGGGACTTAGTGGTTGGGGCAGGTCAGCGGCTCAGAGCGAGAAGAAAGCTCAGGCCTTTGTGTTCTTGAAATGGGACTTGGAGCCACCTTGAGGACCAGCCACTCATTGGGCCTTGTTGCTGACTTGCGGTCACCCCAGGAGGCCTGACAGGTCAGGCTGGCTGCGGACCACAGCCCAGCCACCGTCTTCCCCTCATCTCCCCTGTTCCCACTATGGCTGGGTGCTCCCAGCTAGCCCTGACAGGCAGAGATGACCACGCAGAGCCTGTTACTCAAGGAGTAACCAGGGTCCAGGCAGGCTGGACGTTCAGTCCAGCAAGGTGAGGGTGGCGTGGGCCACCGTGGGAGTGCAGAAGAGGTCCCTGGGCTTTCGGGGGCTGGGAAAGCACACGCTCTTGACAGAGGAGCAGGGGCAGTGCTGGCAGATGGGACGGTGCGGTAAGCGTGAGGTCGGGGTGCGGGAGCAGCCAGGTGAGCAGGTGCGACAAGTGGGGATCCATGTCCCGGGAAGTCACGGCTGTGGCTGCAGAGCGTCCTCAGTTGCTTCATGGGTATGAGAGGAAGAGGGGGCCGCAGTTGGAACCATGCAGGGACTCGAGTGGGTGGAGATGAAGGGGAAAGGCCAGGGCCGCCTTGAGCTCCCACTCAGGGCCCAGTGCTGGCACCCCTGCTGGGGGAGTGTGTGGTAATGGGGAGGCTGGGCCCCTCCCCATTTCTCTGTCAGGGGCCATTTGACTCAGAAGGTCGGGGTCACCAAGGGTCTGCCCCTGTTGACAGCTGGTGAAAACCAGGTTGGGAGACCTGGGAGAGGCTGTGCCAAGGTCATCTGCAGGATCAGGGCAGAGGCAGGGCTGGGGCTGGGTCTCCTGGCACCAACTCTGGGCTCTTTGGCCTCAGCCCCTGGCCCGCCACCTCCTAGCCGCTGAGGGCAGCTAGGCCCAGGGGCCTCCAGGAAGTGGAAGGTGGAGGCTCTGGTGATGGGCAGCAGACTCGCCGGAAACTCAGGGCCACAGCACACAGAGGACCTCATCCCAAGAGGAAAGCAGCCAGCTGGCAAGATGACCCCTTCTGAGCACCCTGGGACCACCTGGTCAGGAGCAGCACCCATGCCTGGGATGGCAGGAGGATGATGGGACAGTGAGGAAGAGGAAGAGGAGAAGAAGGAAGAGGAAGAAGAGGAAGAGGAAGAGGAGGAGGAGGAAGAGGAGGAGGAGGA
>CAUYLG010070386.1:0-70937 GCA_963573385.1 Cacajao melanocephalus
AGTACAGCCACAATGCCACCTCCTATTAACCCCATCCTTGCCAGCTTGCAGCACAACAGCATCCTCACTCCAACTCGGGTCAGCAGTAGTGCCACGAAACAGAAAGTTCTCAGCCCACCACACATAAAGGCAGATTTCAATCTTGCTGACTTTGAGTGTGAAGAAGACCCATTTGATAATCTGGAGTTGAAAACTATTGATGAGAAGGAAGAGCTGAGAAATATTCTGGTAGGAACCACTGGACCCATTATGGCTCAGTTATTGGACAATAACTTGCCCAGGGGAGGCTCTGGGTCTGTGTTACAGGATGAGGAGGTCCTGGCATCCTGGGAACGGGTGACCCTAGATTTCAAGCCTCTTCATAAACCCAATGGCTTTATAACCTTACCACAGTTGGGCAACTGTGAAAAGATGTCACTGTCTTCCAAAGTGTCCCTCCCCCCTATACCTGCAGTAAGCAATATCAAATCCCTGTCTTTCCCCAAACTTGACTCTGATGACAGCCATCAGAAGACAGCCAAGCTGGCGAGCACTTTCCATAGCACATCCTGCCTCCGCAATGGCACGTTCCAGAATTCCCTAAAGCCTTCCACCCAAAGCAGTGCCAGTGAGCTCAACGGACATCACACTCTTGGGCTTTCAGCTTTGAACTTGGACAGTGGCACAGAGATGCCAGCCCTGACGTCCTCCCAGATGCCTTCCCTCTCTGTTTTGTCTGTGTGTACAGAGGAATCATCACCTCCAAATACTGGTCCCACAGTAAGTCTTTTAAATCCCTCCCGACTCCCTTTCCTGAGGACAAATATGATGTTTTTTGTTGTTTGGTTGTTTTTTTTCAAGGCAGGGTCTCATTCTGTTGCCCAGGCTAGAATGCAGTGGTGTCATCGTACCTTACTGTAGCCTTGACCTCCCAGGCTCAAGCAATCCTCCCCCTTCATCAGCCTCCTGCATAGCTGGGACTATAGGCATGTGCCACCACACCCAACTAATTTTTGTATTTTTTGTAGAGATGGGGTTTTGCCATGTTGCCTGGGCTGGTCTTGAACTCTTGGACTCAAGCAGTCTGCTTGCCTTGGCCTTCCAAAGTGCTGGGATTATAGGCGTGAGCCACTCAGCCTGGCAATACAGAACAACACATTATTGGATTCTAGAATAGAAATCATAGAAGTCAAGAACCTTTTGCTATACCAGCTTACAGATTTTTTTTTTTTTTTTTTTTTTTGAGATATAGTCTTGCTCTGTCGCCCAGGCTGGAGTGCAGTTGTGTGATCTCGGGTCACTGCAACCTCCACCTCCCAGGTTCAAGCGATTCTCCTGCCTCAGCTTCCTGAGTAGTGGGGACTACAGGCGTGTGTCATCACGCCCAGCTAATTTTTGTATTTTTGGTAGAGACAAGGTTTCACCATGTTGACCAAGCTGGTCTTGAACTGCTGACCTCACTTGATCCACCTGTGTCAGCCTCCCAAAGTGCTGGGATTACAGGCGTGAGCCACTGCGCCTGGCCAGCTTACAGATTTTTTAAAATGTAAAAGCACAAGAGACTAGAGCCAAAAAGGAGCCTGAATGTATTGGTGGGATATCTGTCAGAGACCATAACAAGTCTGCTGTTAGCTGGTAAAAAGATATAAAATCTTTGCTTGTTTTATAAGTCCCAGCAATAGCATTCTTGGTCAGTGATAGTCTGTGTGAATACTTCTGTTGTCAGTGCTCATAGCTGCTTGCCAACGTCCATAAACCTTGGCCCAGATAAACTTGATAGAGTGCAGAACACCAGTATCTTCTTGGAGTGGGCTTCATTCTAATTCCTCTTGGTCAGTTGTTGGACTCTGGTCAGCACTGTACTCCTTCCTCTTCATGGTACTTTATATGCTTTAGAGAAATTAAAAGCTCCCTGGAAAAGATCAGGGATTCTTGGCCAATACTCCCTTCCTCTCATTTAAAGTTAGATTAATCATTTAGAGATCAAAGCCAATAAACCAACAGCAGAGATCTTTCTCAAACTACAACACTTGTCATTCTTTGACCAACCTGATTGTGGAGTTTCTTTCTGGCCTGTTCATCTCAGGATGGGAAGGGGCCTGCTTCTTGTTGGCTTGAGAATTTGCTGCCTTCTACCTGCAGGTATAAACAGAGCTGGTGTTCTGGTGTTTTTCCTATTTTTTTTTTTTTGAGACAAATTCTAACTCCGTTGCCCAGGCTGGAGTGCAGTGGCGCAATCTTGACTCATTGCAACCTCCAAGTCCTAGGTTCAAGCGATTCTCCCACCTCAGCCTTCTGAGTAGCTGGGATTACAAGGACGTACCCCCACACCTGGCTACTTTTTGTATTTTTAGTAGAGATGGGGTTTCACTATATTGGCCAGGCTGGTCTTGAATTTCTGACCTCAAGTGAGTGCTTCCCTCGGCCTCCCAAAAATGCCGGGATTACAGGTATGAGTCACTGTGCCTGGCAAGTTCTGGTATTTTTCTAAGGAAGTCAAGATTCCTATTCCTAGAGAGTAAAGCCTGCATCCTATCTTGGCCCTCTATCTTGTGTGTTTTTGAGGCTCACAGTGAGACCCTTTCTCAGAGAAGTGAGAGAAACATTTCTCTCCAGGATATCTAGTGACAGGCAGGAAAGTCATCTTGGTGGTGGTCATGGTCATCTGGGTTCTATACATTTTTCATACTGGAATTCCCAGGGAAGTGTTCCTGGAATTAACTATTTTAGGCCCAGTGTTTGGGTCTCATTTTTGAGGTTTTGATTTCATGTTTTACTATTTATATAAACTAAGCTTAGAAGGTGAGACATCCATGGGATAATCTTAAGAGCAGTCTTGGAATGTTCCCTATTCTGAGTTCCTCCTACAACTGCCTGGTCCAGCCAGTGTCTGCCCAGGGCTTCCCAGCCCTTGCTGTGCTCACAGGTGAGGCTGATTCTGCTATTGTGTTCTCTTTCTCTAGATATAGATGCATTCCTTACTCTTTCACAGTTAATTGAGGAAAATCTCTCTACTTTTTCCCTTGTATTTTTGTGTTCTGAATTTACTAATTGTATCCAATAAACAAAGAGTAGCACCAGTTTGCCTTTAAATTGTATTTTAGATAAATTTTGACATAAAATTCCTTAGGTTTTAGGTATTCAAATCTGTTGATCATTTCTTATGTTGCCATTACTTTTATATAGAGTCCTTCTTTATCTCTGTTTTTTAAAATGAATTCATTTTTGTCAGAGTAATACAAGCACATTTTAATGAAATCAAGTAGCTTTTAAAAGGCTTGTTACTGACAAATAGTAGCTCCCTGCCTCACCTTGTCCTTTTCAGTTTTGCTTCCCATGGTCACTTTCAGCTCATTAAGCTATTTCTGCCAGGATTTATCTCTGTATTTCTAAATAAAATGCTTATATTGGTTTAAATTTTCAATTTTAGACAGTTTTATACTTCTTCTTATAGAACTTGAGGATCTAGCTCTTTTAGTAGCCCCTCCCTACTTCCCTCCCCTCCCTAATCCTCCATCATATTTATATCACAAATTTTAGATAAGTCAATATTATTGTTCACATTTTTATGATTGGGTAAATATTTATTGCTGAGTTCAGATAGTATATTGTGATTACTTTGTGTTTTGTTTGAGACGGAGTCTGTCACTCAACTGGAGTGCAGTGGCGTGATGCAACCTCTGCCTTATGGATTCAGGTGACTCTCCTGCCTCAGCCACCTGAGTAGCTGGGGTTAGAGGCATGTGCCACCATGCCTGATGAATTTTTTTATTTTTAGTAGAGACAGGATTTCACCATGTTGGCCAGGCTGATCTTGAACTCCTGACCAAGTAATCCGCTCACCTTGGCCTCCCAAAGTGCTGGGATTACAGGCGTGAGCCAATGTGCCTGGCCTCTGTTTTTCGTTTTTGAGACAGGATCTCCCTCTGTCACCCAGATTGAAGTGCAGTGACGGGATCACAGCTCACTGCAGCTTTGACCTCCCAAACTCAAGAGATCCTCCAGCCTCAGCTCCCCCAAGTACCTGGGACTACAACAGGCACATGCTGCCACACCCAGCTGATTTTTGTATTTTTTTGTAGAGACATGGTCTTGCCATGTTGCTCAGGCTGGTCTGCAACTTCTAGGTTCAAACGTTCTGCCTGCCTTGGTCTCCCAAAGTGCTAAGATGATAGGTGTGAGCCACTGCACCTGGCCTGTGATTACTTTTTTTGGTGGCTTTTTGTTTCTTGTTGTTAAACTACCTTGTTTTTGAGATTTGCATAGTTTTGTTTTGTTTATGTTTTTTTTTTTTTTTTTGCATCTATTGCTAATTTTGTCCAGATACTTCAACAAGGCTATCAAAAACTTAATGATAATTTCCCCAAATACATTGGTTAACTTATCAGTTTTTAAGTCCTTGCATATCTAAAAATGTCTTAATTTTACTCTCATGTTTGAATAATTTGGCTGGATTTAGTTTTCTTAGTTGAAGATCATTTTCCAGACCGTTGCTTCTTTCTTTTCTCTTTAACTTTTTAAGTTGAAGTATAAGCTCTACTGATTTCTGGCATTCCAGTGTCATTCTAAGCTCCGTTTTGTTTCCCCTTCTCTTCCACCTCTGGAAGCTTTTGGGATCTTTTCTTCATCTCTGGTAATTTAAAATTTACCACTTGATGTGCCCTGTTCAGTTATTGTGCTAGGTCCACCTGGGTCCTTTCAGACTGAGTTTCAGCTCAGTTTTAAAATCGTGGGAAATTTAAAACATTACTTTGAGATTTTTAATTTATTTTTTTATTTTTCAAAAATTCCTGTCTGGGCATGTTGGCTCATGCTATAATCCTACCGCTTTTGCAGGCTAAGGAAGGATTGCTTGAACCCCGGAGTTTGAGACCAACCAGGGCAGCATAGGGAGACCCCATCTCTATAAAAAGAAAATTAGTTGGATGTGGTGGCACATGCCTGTAGTCCCAGCTACTCAGGAGGCTGAGCTGGGAGGAGTGCTTGAGCCTTGTGAGTCAAGGTGAGCTGAGTTTGAGCCACTGTACTCCAGCCTGGGTGACTCTGTCTCAAAAAATGAAACCAAAACAAGAATTTCTGTAAGTTAGATATTGAATCACCTTAACTGATGCTGATGCTGTAATTTTCTATCCCCTTCTATCTCTTTGTGTTTGTGTTTATGTTTTTTTTATGTTTGTGGGTACATAGCAGTTATGTATATTTATGGGATATATGAGATATTTTGATATGGGTATGCAATATGAAATAAGTACATCATAGAGAATGGGGTATCCATTCCCTCAAGCACTTATTCTTGATGTTACAAACAATCCAGTTATATTGTTTTTTTGAGACAAGGTCTGGCTCTGGTGCCCAGGCTGGAGTACCACGGTGCTGTCTCGGCTCACTGTAACCTTTTCGGCCTCCTGGGTGGAATCCACCCTTCCACCTCAGCCTCCTGAGTAGCTGGGACTACAGGCGTGCACCACCATACCTGGCTGCTGTAGAGACAGGAGTCTTGCCATGTTGCCCAGGCTGGTCTTAAACTCATGAGCTCAAGTAATCCTCCTGCCTCGGCCTCCCAACGTTCTGAGATTACAGGTGTGAGCCACTGTGCCTGGCCCATATATACTCTTAATTATTTTTAAATGTACAATTAAATATTACCATTATTTGAGACTCACTTTGTCACCCAGGCTAGAGTGCAGTGACGTAATCTCGGCTTACTGCAGCCTCTGCCTCCCAGGTTCAGGCAATTCTCCTGCCTCAGCCTGCCAAGTAGCTGGAATTACAGGTGTGTGCTACCATGCTTGGCTAATTTTTGCATTTTTAGCAGAGACAGAGTTTCGCCATGTTGGCCAGACTGGTTTTGAATTCCTGACCTCAAGTAATCCACTTGCCTTGGCCTCCCAAAGTGCTGGGATTACAGGTGTGAGCCACAGTGCCTGGCCAATAAAATATTGTTGTCCATAATCACCCTGTTGTCTTATCAAATAGTAGGTCTTATTCATTCTTCGTTTTTTTTTTGTACCTATTAACTATCAGCCCCCCACTACCCTTCCTAGTCTCTGTGGTAACCATCCTTCTACCATCTATGTCCGTGAGTTCAATTGCTTTGATTTTTAGATGCCACACATAAGTGAGAACATGTGATGTTTGTCTTTCTCCATCTGGCTTATTTCCCTTAACATAATGATCTCCAGTTCCATCTTGTTGTTGTTGTTGTTTTATCTTTTTGTTTTTTTTCCTTTTTGTGGAGAACGGGGTCTCGCTATATTACCCAGGCAGGTCTCGAACTTCTGGGCTCAGGCTATCCTCCCACCTCTGCCTCTCTAAGAGCTGGGATTATAAGCGGTGAGTCACAGCGCCTGGCCCATCCGTGTTGTTTACAAATGACAAGATCTCATTCTTTTTCATGGCTAAATGGTACTCCATTGTGTATAAGCACATTTTCCTGTATCCATTCATCTGTTGATGGACACTTAGGTTGCTTCCAAATCTTGGCTGTTGTAAACAGTGCTGCATGGGAGTGCAGATTGTGTTTACGTTTTATTTTCTGGGACATATCCTTAATTTACAACTTCAAAAAAAAAAAAAAACTAAAAACTAAATCTTACAGCCTTTTATGTAATTAATTTTTCCCCCTGAACCTGATAGTAGGCGATTATTTTTTAAAAGATGGAATTTTTTTCCCCTAGGCTGGAATATAGCTTACTGCCCCAGCCTCCTGCCTGGGACTACAGGTAGGAGTCCCGGGTACCACATTGCCCACCTAATTTTTGTAGAGATGGGGATCTCACTGTTGGCCCAGGCTGGTCTCCTGGGCTCAAGTGATCTCCTGCCTTAGCCTCCCAAAGTGCTGGGATTATAGGCATGAGATACTGCACTTGACCTTAGTTTGTTTATCATCATTTCAGTGGGCTTTTGGGAAGAGATGGTAAAGACATTTGATCATTTTAGTGTGGTAAATGAAATTCCCCCTTTGAAAATTCTAATGGACTTAGATTTATTCCACAACTGTTGATGAAGACCAGTAAGTGTAAAGCCAAGCGCCAGGCCCTGGGGATTTAGAAGTGCGCATGACCTGGTAACTGACCTCTGCAAGCTCACGTTAATGTAATGTGATAAGTACTTTGCCAACAGTGGGACCAAAGCTCTGTGGGAAGGCAAGTGGCAGTGTGCTTGCCAAATTGTGCACACACATTAGCAATGGGTGAAAAGGAAGTGTATGGAAAGACTTGGTAGAAGCTGTCTTGATTGAGGCTCGAGGGCTGCATAGGTATAGAGAGGACTGCTACCGTCTGAAGCCTGAGAGCATGCTCAGATTCTTCAGAAGCTTGAGCACTAATATCTGCTTCCTCTCAAAACTTACTTTCTCTCAAACACTCATATTTAATTTGGAAAGATTTTGTAATACTCATTTTTGTCTAATTTCTACTTGGTTACACATATGGAGCACTTTAGTCACTTAGTATGAAAATCCCTTTTTATGCCAGAGTCAACCTTTGCCCCCTCCAGGAACTAAATTTTACCATTCTTTTATTGAAAAAATAATGGCAAATGGCTACCATGAATGCAGTAATGGTGTTTAAAAAGTCATATCTATATTAATCCTAAGAGCATTATATATATTTGAAAAAGGTATCCTGGATTAAATAAATTTGGTGAATAACTGGAGAATCTAAACACTGTTGATGAGGGATCCTTTTAAACTTTGTCCGTCTGTTTGCGGTCTGCTGGATTAGCCTATTGCCTGATTCATAAAACATTTATATGAAGGTGACATCTTATTTTGTTTTTCCCTGTTCAAGGAAAGTATCTGTTAGGATAGATGATACTTTAAAATCATTCATTTCTCTCCCATGCATCTTTTAAAAATATATGGCTATAATGGTACAGCATGTACAATTAGTAAATATATCTTATTTTTTTCTTTATTAAGACAAGGTCTTGCTTTGTCACCCAGGCCGGAATGCAGTGGCACGTCTTAGCTCACTGCAGCCTCCACTTCCTGGAGTCAAGTGATCCTCCTACCTCAGCCTTCCAAGTAGCTGGGACTACAGGCTTGCACCACCATGCCCAGCTACTTTTTGTATTTTTATAGAGCCAGGGTTTTGCCATGTTGTTCAGTCTGGTCTCAAACTCCTGAGCTCAAGTGTTCTGTCTGCCTTGGCCTCCCAAAGTGCTGAGATTATAGCCGTGACCCACTGCAGCCGGCCTACTGTTTCACTTAATACAGATGCTTTCTAAGTACCATGTTTTAAATAACTGTCATATGTTCATTATTTAACCTAATACCCTGTGCTGGATATTTGGTAGGTTGTAACTAATATTTATTACAAGTGATGTTGAGATGGATATATTCCTATACATAAATATTGGTTTGCATTATTATTGTTTCTTTAGACAAGTTTCCTAGAAATAGGCAACTGGATCAAATAATCTGAACAGTTTTCTGGATTTTTTATTTTTTGAGAGAGAGTCTCGGTCTGTCACCCAGGCTGGAGTGCAGTGGCATGATCTCAGCTCATTGCAACCTCTGCCTCCTGGGTTCAAGTGATTCTTCTGCCTCAGTCTCCTGAGTAGCTGGGATTACAGGTGCCCGCCAGCATGCCCGGCTAGTTTTTGTATTTTTAGTAGAGACAGGGTTTCACCATGTTGGTCAGGCTGGTCTCGAACTCCTGACCTCGTGTTCTACCTGTCTTGGCTCCCAAAGTGCTGGGATTATAGGTGTGAGCCACTGTGCCTGGCCTAGTTTTCTGTATTTATGCCGCGTTTACCTAGAGTACCAAATAACGTTTCTACCAGTAGGGTATGTGAGAGTACTGCATATATGTTTAAAATAGATATGATTTTTTAAAAGTTTGTGATTTGCAGTATTCTGGGTATATGCCCACATCCCACCAGGCATTCAGGAAGCATTATGAGAAGGGCAAGCAATTGAAGAATAGTCCTGGCCCCTTCCTGGCTGGGGAACGTCATGTGAGAGCTGGCATTGCTCTGTGGCTGTTGGTATTCTTGAGCCCAGGTAAAGCTTGTCTCTAAAGAGGGAGACACAATCTTAGACTTGCCAAGTGGCTACGTTGGTGTGATCCAGTCCCTGTGCCTTGTTGTGACTCCTGTAACCTAATGACAGCCCTGTGTCTGGCCTGCTGAGATGTGCTGTGGGTGAGGTGGTTACGCACAAACAGAATGGGCTCTAAGGCCTGTAGCTCTCCTGGCTTTCCCCAGCAGACTTTGAGGAGAGCATCTGGTTATATCTATATAATTTTGAACTTGCTTCTAGGACAGAGGGCTTCCTACCACCTAACCATGCTCCCCCTCCCACACGCCCCCCGCTCCATAAAACAAGGGAATAAAAAATTTTTTCTCTGAAACATTTTCCCTGGTTCTTAGGACATGTGCCAAGCTGTAAATGAGCTTGTGATCTTGTTATTATGGTGGATGGGTCCTTTGGCCTGGGAGTGTGCTGTCTTCCTGCCTTGGGCCTGATTTGTGATCAGAAGTGGTGGGGGAGTTAATCACAGGACTCTGTATGCCCGTCACATTGGGGTTAGTAAGATCCAGTGGCAGGGAGCAGGCTGCCTGTAGCTGGTGGGCAGGGCCCTTAAGAGTCCAGATTCCAGTCCATGGGACCTAGCCTCGTGCGGCTAGCATGCCTTCAGTCCCAGTGCTGTAGGATGGTAGCTTTAGCAGGAAACGAAGCACAGTATGTGATGTAGGGCAAAGGTGTGGAGTCCCCTCAGTACCCTGGGTTCCTGAGCTGTCTATGCATGAGAACCACACTCACAGCCTCTGCCCAAAAGTAGAGACTTTGGGATAGAGTTAGCTCCAAAGGGGAGTATTTGAAGTGAAGAATGACCCCTCAGAACTGATACTTCAGCCTGGGAAAGGGATAATGCTGGAGAGAAACCATTGCAGCCAGCTTGGATATCAGTCCCGGGGGCAGTCACAACTTCTTTCTTCAACTCAAGTGCTGGAGATTTGGGCATGCAAGGATCTGTGCCGGTTGTGGCGCTTTTTCCATCACCAAGATGGGAGGATGAGGGCAGAGCAGGGCAGCCACAACTGCAGGTGAACTCCCAGCCTTTTCCCTCTTGGCTGACACTCCCCCACCCCTCTTCATTCCCTTTTGGGATGTCTGGCTAGCAACTTGGCTGTTTCTTCCAACCCGACTGCTTGACTTGGGGCTTGAGTAGTGTCAGAAATGCTAACCCCTGGATGAGGCTGCTTCAGTGACTTCTTTGTGGGCCCAGGTCTTCTTGCTTTGATCTTCTTTTTTTTTTCCACTACCAGGTCACCCCTCCTAATTTCTCAATGTCACAAGTGCCCAACATGCCCAGCTGTCCCCAGGTCTATTCTGAACTGCAGACGCTGTCCCCCAGCGAGCGGCAGTGTGTGGAGACGGTGGTCAACATGGGCTACTCATACGAGTGTGTCCTGAGAGCCATGAAGAAGAAAGGAGAGAATATTGAGCAGGTGAGTGGTTGGTCAATCAGGAGGGCAGGCTCAGACCTGTGGAGCTGGAGTCGTGTCCTGCCCCTGTCCTAGAGCCCCTCAGACTTGTAGCACCAACCTCCTTTTCTGTGAGTTTGTGAGGACATGGGGCATGTTTTAGAGGAAGCCAGCAGCCTTGGGAGCAGTACTTCTTTTGGAAGCTATTCTGGGACCCAGGCTGAGAGACATCTTTGAGAAATTGGAACTGTTCTCCAAATACCCTCCTTTCTCGGCCTCTCCAAAAGGGGCAAAGCTAGGCTTGGGGTATGATCAAATGTCTCCTTCCAGGAATTTTTATCCTGTCATATATGGCAAGAGAGTGTTGAATAGGGTACAGGAGTGTTAAACCTTGGCAACATTTTCTGACTTGGGCTGTTTCTTAGAGGAATAGCCTGCCCAGGCTGTGGAGTTGACATTCAGGTAGGTGTGTCAGCTGTGGCTGCAGCTCCTTTGGAAAATGGCTACTCATGTTTAGAAGTGGGTACTTGTCTGTTCAGTAGAGTCACTGGGGTTCTGTTGTGTTGGACACAGTCAAGGCACAAAGTCAGATCTTACCCAGTATCTGATAGCCTGGGGCGGGGGCGTGGAGCGGACTTCACACACTCTAGTTTGTTGAGATCTCTTGGAAAGCACAGCGAAGAGTAGTAGTAGGTGCTAAACTCTTGTTTCTTTTCTTAGATTCTTGACTATCTCTTTGCACACGGACAGCTTTGTGAGAAGGGCTTTGACCCTCTTTTGGTGGAAGAGGCTCTGGAAATGCACCAGTGTTCAGAAGAAAAGGTGGGAATCTTGATACTTCATGGGGAACCCTCTGAAAAGCAGGGACTAAGTAGTCCATCCTGGTTTTCTCCCCTGGCCCATACACAGCCTTTTTCCTTTGCCAGTAACTACATGCAGAAGCAGTTGAAGGGCAGAATCTCCCAAGTATTCAGACAGGCTCTGAGGCCTATGTTTGGCTTGGTTGAAGCATTGGGTTGAAAACTTCAGAATCCCAGTGAAGGGAACAATGGCCTGGGCTAAAAGCCAAACTTTTAGATGACTAGGGAGGAAGACTGCTGCACTTTTTGTCTAGACTGCTCCCTGGAGAGCAGCCATTTCTGGGTTCAGTATCCTTCCTTGGTGGGAAGATGGATGTGGGTGGTGGGACCCAGATAAAGGTCAGCAAGAATGAGCTGGGACTGGGCTGACTCCTGAGGGTTGATGGGCTGTCACCAAGCCCATCTGCCTTGGTTTCCTCCGTGGCCCACCTCTGCTTGCTAGGGGACCTTATGGAGACTCACCGGGCTCTGGGGGAAGGATGCAGACATCCTGCTCTCCCCCAGTCCCCCTGCCCCCCCCCCACATTCCTTCACTCAGCTGTGCTGTGTCCCCACCGTTTTCTTTAATCTGTGTTCTCTTCTCTCCCTTAGATGATGGAGTTTCTTCAGTTAATGAGCAAATTTAAGGAGATGGGCTTTGAGCTGAAAGACATTAAGGAAGTTTTGCTATTACACAATAATGACCAGGACAATGCTTTGGAAGACCTCATGGCTCGGGCAGGAGCCAGCTGAGACCAGGCCCTGCCTAGGCCCTGCTGCAGAACCACCATCCCTGAGAGGCCCTGCAGAGCCCACCTGTGGGGAAGGAAAAGGGGCAGCTTCCGGATGTTCTTTTGGGGGTTAGAAGGTCAGGTGTGGAGACTGTGCTTGCCAGTCTCTATGAGCCTAGGCCCTGAGCTGGGAAGGTGGGGAAGATTCGAGCATGTGAGTGCCCCCAGAACTGTCCTGGCTCGTTCCGTATTAAATGTATTTGCATTTTGAGAAGTGTCCTTCCCACCTCAGCCCTCCAAATGGACTATCCTAGTCTTTCTGGGGTCCTTACAGCCTCAGCTGAAACCTGGCCTAGCTGCCGAGAGGAGCTGGGGAGACAGGGCGGGAGGGCCAGACTCAGTGCTGCTGTAGAGCTCTAGGTGCTTCCCCCTTCCCTGAGACTGGTGGACTGAACTCCACTCAAGTCGAATGCAAGTGAAAGCTTCTTCCAGGGTTTTAATTTTTCCCCTCCTAACAAACAAAGTCTCATAGTGTTACACTGGTTCTGCAATGTCTCTGAGGTGTGAAGAATGCACTTTTCCCTGTGGGGCCCAGAGTTTGCCTTTTCTGCCAGGCAGTTATCATGCTTCGCTGTCCCAGCCTTTCTTTTGGCTTGGTTTGGACTACAGTCCTCTGCTACCCAGGGTTTTAGAGCCCCTGCTCTAGGAAACAATTGTTAGTTCAAGAAATCACTGGCCCCTTCCCAGCACATTGAATGGGTGAGCAGACAGGCCATGATTTAGTCGGCCAGCACTCACTCACTCCACCTCTGTTCTCCTTGAACAGCCTCCCTCCAGCCCACTGCTTTAGGATGACACAATGAATAACACCTAGTCACAGAAATCAGTCGCTTTGGTTTGTTTTGTATTATGTGTACATCATTAAAGATCTAAATACAAAGGATATACAGTCTTGATGAATCTAAAATAATTTGCTAACTATTTTGATTCTTCAGAGAGAACTACTAATAAAAATCTAAAAGGTATGTCTTGCTGTGATAACTTACTACCAAGGCTGTTTTATGGGAGTGGGGAGCTGTGTGGTGTATAAAAGGATTTCTTGCTTAGATTTGCTGGGGATAGAATAGGACCTAACCATTTTCTGTTTCAGAACTTTCTTCCCACTTAAGACCTGTCTTGGTTTCGGTCTGCAAAGGCAAGACTGAGTTTTTAAACCTGACCCAGCTCTGTCTCTGGATCATGGACATACGGCTTCCTGACTGTTGAGTTGGGATCGGCTGGGCCTTCAGGGAGATAACCCAGAAGAAGCAGCGGCAGCCGTTTTACAGTGAACAGCAGGCATTTAGGCGCCACAAGCAGGACTGGATTGAAACTGTTTGACCAGCTCTCAGTGGTGCTATTGTATGTGATTGATAGAACGGGGTTCATTCCTAAAGTAAGTCTTTGTTCTTGTCTTTAATACGGTGCCATTGTCCCACTTGAGCTTTTGGCTAGATTGGATCTTTTAAGGTTTTTAGTGATGATGTGAGGAGGGGCTGCAGCACCCTGGGGTCGGGAAACACCAATAAGGATGCCCTCTGGCGGTCAGATGAGGGAGTGTCAGGCTGACAAAGGGGAGCTGGGCCAGGGTGCTAGTCTCAAGAGCCATTTAACCCTTCTCTTGGCCTTTTAATTAAGCCCTCCTTTTAAAACCTAAAAAAGTTATCTTTTATCTGAAGGAAATAAAAGTTCACATAGTAATAGGCATTTGGGCCAAGGCTGTGACTTACGAATCTCTGTTTGACTCAAGGTGGCTTTAAAGTAATTGGCACCTGGAGGCTACTTTGTCTTCACTGAAGCTGAGCTGCTTCCTGCTAAAAAGACACACAGTAGGCAGAAATTGGCTGAAGGCTTGTGTGTGTGAATTCTGTTTCAGAGGCCTCAGACTGTTGGAACAGAGCACTCCATGCCAGGGTTCCCAGCTCAGGCCCCTGAGAGGCAGGGTGGCTGGGCAGGGTGGCTGGGCAGGGTGTCCTAGATGAGGGCTAGGCTAGGAAATGGACTATTCTGAGGGGGCTGGGAGTGAGGTGTCCCAGACAGGAGCCAGGAGCTGCCATGGAAGCATGAGAGTATCAGGCATTGTACAGAGGCCTTTCACGCCCGACAGAGGAGAAAGAATGTGTGACACAGGCACCCTCTTCTGTCTCAAAACTGGATTGCAGGAAGGGAAGGGAGCTCTAAGCCTAAGGCCTACCCCACATCTGCTGCTTACTAACTGTTAGTGACACATCAAGTCAAGATTTGTCTAGTTTACATTTTCAAAAATGCTAAATCTCAAATTCAGTCTCTAAGGCCTGAAGGGGCAGAGCTCACCCCACCGGTCCCACTAGCACCATGTTTTAGTTTGGGCCAGTGTTTAGCCTTCTAAGTTAGTTAGGCACAGAATTCAGCTGGTGAAGCCTCTGGGCTCAGCATGTTGTCTTCTCTGTCTGTCTTGTGACCTCTGACCTCTAGGTTACCACTGACCACCCCAACCTCTGATCCCCAAAGTTAGAAACATTTTCAGGGTTAGACCCAAATATGTTCCCACACGCAAGGGGTCAGTTAAGCAAATTATCTAGGCCCAAGGGAAAGGTATTGGGTTCTTCACCCTGGCCCACCCTTTCTTGGAGGTGCTCCTATGCTTGGAACTCAGGAGGGACAGGGGCCTGGCCCTGAGGGAAAGGGTGGGTCCTATCCGAGGCCACGTGGGGCTGTGGTGAGGCTGGCACAGCCAGGACCAGCATGTGGGTTCTGGTGTTTGCAGGGAGGACCTGGCAAAGGCTCCTCCAGCCCCTGAGATCCCAGCACAGGCTCCTGCAGGGCCTCTGCCATCTCAGTACAGGACCTGGCTCTAAGATGGCACTGTTCTCTCAGGGGCTGCGGCAGGCCCGTGGCAGGTGAGATAGAGCTGCAGCTGGCTTCTCAGACTCTGGATGCATTTGGATTTCAGAACCATGATTTCATCCAACTGGGTCACAAAATCTTCAAAATCCTGAGAAGGAAACAAGGGACAAATGCAGCTTTTGCTCTTGCTGGCACTGTGTCAGATCTGCTTTTCTAGTCCCTCCTCTTGCAGGAAAGTTTCAGAACCCAGGCTACTCTCCCGGTGGGAGAACACGTAGGATAGTTGCTATGGCACAGGGTGGGGCCCACTTCTCTGCATTTGAGACACTTTCCAAGTAAGGGAGTATTTTGTAGGGCAGAAGGGTATTTCGTAGGAATAACTACGTGTGGTAGGCAGCAGACTGGTCACTGTTAGTCACAGGGAGGAGCCCCGACAAACCACCAGGAAGGCAGAGCAGCTGAGGATAGAGGCTGGAAACATTTTGGCCTGGGAATGGTGAGTGTTGCCCATCTTCCACCTGTACCTCTACTCAAGCTGTCTCAAAGGCGTGGCAAGAGGAGGCGCGAGGCCTCAGTCACAGTTAGTGTGTGCCAGCAGACCCTTTCCCCACACACAGCCACAGTAAACAAGGATGACCATCAAATTAGCTGCAGGCTAATTCCCAACAGCCAGTGAGTGTCCAGCCAGGGCTACTTACATTAGAAGCCAGCTGGCTCATCAGTGTCTCCTCCTTGAAGCCAAGCTCAGCCATTTCATCCAGCTGTTCCTGGTGTGCTCGGATGACCACCTGCCTGGGAACACCAGAGAGAACACCGTGATCCTCCTGGCTAACTTTCTGGAGCTGATCCCATTTCTAAGCTGAGAGCTGCCTCTGCTGAAAATAGTCAAGGTTTTGACCAGGGCCAGCTTAATACGAGTACCAATGAGATACAGGGAAGGAGACGGGCTCCCCAGCTGTACTGAGGGCAGGGCTGGGCGCTGCTGCTCTTCCACAGGAGCTGCCCATTTCCCACAGTTTCCCTGCAGAAAAGCTCTCAAGGCTGTGACTGCAGCTGGCATAGTTGGCACAAAATGGAGCCTGTTGCCTGGTCTATCATTTCTACTCCTGTGGAGGGCCTGGGACCAAAGCAGAGGGTTGGAGCTAGAAGCAGACTAGCTCTCTTTGTCTATGACAAAACAGTAAGCTGGAGTGGAGGGTGGGTGCCAAAGGGGCTCAAGTCTTAGGAAAGTGTCCAACTTACTGTGCTTGCTCTAGGGTGGGCTGACGGAGTGTCCGTGCAGTCTTGGGAGAGCAGCTGGGGGCCAGGGGAGAACCTAGCCTTGCTAAGCACCTTGACATCGGCCTGGGTTTAAGCCATGTGACATTCTCATTGTTGCCGGGCAACTTGATGGGGTCTGTGGACAAACCAGTCTCCTGCCAACCAAGCCTTGTAGGATGTTTTCTCCTCTGGGCCCAGAGCTGGTCAGCCACATCACTACTTCCTGTTTGTAGGGTGAGTGTAGGTCCAGAATGGGTTACCCCTGTACATATGGTGGAGAAGGGCTTTCCTGGGAAACCCCAGGAGCCATCCAGCCCCATCTCCTCTGCATCAGCATCATACTGCTCACTACCCACACGTTCGTGGGAGAAAAATGCAGTCTCTCTGCTCTGGCAGGCCTCTCCCAGGTCTGCCTCCCTGCCAGGCAGCTTGTCAGCTGGGTGCTGACGGATGGGTGATGGGGACAGAGCTGGAAGATCACAGCCAGGCTTATTATCAGGGGGAGATGAGGACAGCCACAGGTGCCCAGTTGCTGAAGACACTGGCAAGGCTGCCTCTTGATCACCAGATGGCACTGTGTGGCCCACAATTGGGCCCCCGGTGCTCTCTGCCACTAGACTCTGCACAGCCCCATCCCGGACGAGCTGTTCCAAGGGAGGTGAGCCTTCGCCATCTGGGTTCTCCAGGAGGGACATGGTGAGGGGAGCCATGAGTCCAGCATATTCAGCGTGCGAGCCTAACTGCCCCCTAGGGTCTTCTCCTGGGACAAGATGACTGTTTTTCACAGTGCTGGTCACCTGGATTGGGCTGTCTATGCTGACTTCTCTCAGAGGTGTGGTGACTGTGTCTCTTTGGTCTGGGGATCCAGGAACTGCCATGTGGGACAGTGAGAAAGTAAAACCATCTTCCTCTAGGGATGGCAAGTTGCCCTCATTCTGCCCAGAAGTCTCACTTTGGGAGGCATCCTGTCTGAGATCAAAGGAAGAGCCTCCGCCTCTTTCCCGGCTATATATGAAATCTACCTGTGAACAGTAAGGCTTCTCTGCCAGGCTGTCTCTGGGAGAAGGCCCTGAGGAGGTAGAGTCCTCTCTGCTCCAGTCCATGGGCAGCTTACTTGGGCTGCAGCTGTGATGGAGTGCTGCTCTTCTGTGGTTTATAGGGTCCCTGGAGTACACCCAGCTTTTAGTTAGACCTTTCTTGTCACCTTCTGTCCTGGGGCAAGAAAACAGACTCTGCCGTCTTTCTGCCACCTGCTTCTCAGGACCCTGCTCCCACATCTGGTGCAGGAAGAATGAGTCTTTGGTATTCTCCAGGGTGTTCCTTTGCTTTGTGGTCCTCTGACTAGAGACATGTGAAAAAGAATCTTCGCTGAAATCACTGTCATCAAGGTCCTCTACTTGGGCTCCCTCATGGTTTTCAGAGTAAGAGTGGAACAGAGGGGAAGTCTCGTTTGTGAGCTGACCCTCTGGGGGCTTGGACTGGCATAAAGACCTTTTCAGTGGTTGGTATTTTAACTTCTGTTGGAGGAGAGGTGGCTGTTGGAACTGCTGGTGATAGAAACGCAAATGTTCCTCCCTCTCCTTTTGATGTGGCGGGATGTTTGTCCAAGCTTCAGAGGCAGACCTGGCAGGCGTGCCCCTCTGGCTGTCTTGACTGTGCTCTGCTCTGTGGTGGGTGTTGCCAAAGGAGAGCTCACCTCGCGACACAAGCTGCTTCTGTACTGGCTGCACGGTCTGTACTTTCTTGCACTTGGTAGACAGCTTACCACGCACTAGGCCTTCTCCTGGGCCTGAGGCCTTGCTTCCCCACCCAAGGGCAGTTTTGCTGCCTATTCGATTTTTTTCAGAGCACAATGGTGCTGACTCTTCTGCCTTTTTTTTGGCCAAATGTCCAGACCGCACGGTTCCTTTGACAGGGCTAGTCTGAATGACCCACTCTTGTGAAAGACTCCCTCTGGAGCCACCCCTCTTACCAGAGACCTTAGGTGCAGAAGTAAAAGGAATGTTAGGTGGGTGGCTGGTCAGAGGATGGGCCTTCCCTCTCATGGAGCCAGGGGCTGCCACTGTGAGTGACTGCTGAAATCCCAGCCTGACTTTTTTGGGAGAACATTTGTCCCCTGGCAAGGCCGCAGGGGAGCTCTGAATTCGTTTTGGAGAGGAGTTTACAGATGTCCGATTTCGACTGCTTACTGAAGTGCAACACTTAATGCCTTTCTTTAGTTCTTTGACCCTGTAAATAATCATTTTATGTTAAATGTGTATTTTCACATATTCTGCAATTCCTTTTCTATAGCTTTCTGGGAAAACAAATACCAAAGAAAAGTATTACAAGGATTGAGAGTTATTTCTTTATCTGGGATGGAATAAGAAGAAAAGGGAACATTCTGTTTCAGCATGAGATTCCCCTCTGTACCTGAATGAAAAAGAGCAGTGTTGGCTGGTTGTGGTGGCTCACATCTGTAATCTCGGCACTTTGGGAAGTTGAGGCAGGAGAAGCATTTGAGCCCAGGAGTTAGAGACCAACCTGGGCAACATAGCAAGACCTTGTCTCTACTAAAAATAAAAAAATTAGCCAGGCAAGGTGGTGTGTACCTGTAGTCCCAGCTACCGGGCAGGGTGAGGCAGGGAGGATTGCTTGAGCCCTGGAGTTCAAGGCTGCAGTGAGCCATGATCGCACTATTGGACTCCAGCCTGGGTGACAGGGTGAGACTCTGTCTTTAAAAAACAAACGAACGAAAAACAGCAGTGTCTTCTGAGGATATCACTATGCACCCAACATTCCATTATCAGAAGAAGCCTTTTGGAAATCACCACAGCCCACGTAAGGGACAGGCCAGAGATGCCAATCTCAGAAGTGCACTGTGTTCATGCAGAGCCCACACTATGCTTCCTGGAGAGGGGCCAACTCAGGAGTTTTTGTCCACCACTTACCTGCAATTCCACAGAGTCCTCTTTTTCTGCAAACCACCCCTTTCATGCTTCTCTGGGAAAATGAGTTCCCTCAGATCTGCGGGGTACTTCAGGAAGCAAAACCTCCAGAAATACACAGGCTTGTGCTCATTCCATTAAGGGAAAAATGACTTGTTTATTCCCAGGGTTTCTCAACCTTAGCACGATTGACATTTTGTACCAGATAATTATTTCTTAAAACATGTTAAGCAGCATCCCTGGCTTCTGCTCACAAGATGCCAGTAGCACTTCTTCCCAGTCATGGCAATCAAAAATGTCTTACCTACTGGGAGAGGCACATGTTAGAGATAGAAGGGACCCCAGCAGATATCACAGTCACCTGGAAAGAGACCTGGCCAGGCAGTCAGAGTTGCTGGCTCTGACACCAACTCCGAGTGAGCCTTTGGAAAGATCCTACCCTTCTCTCAGCCTCAGTTTATCCTCTAGTAACATGTCTGGGCTGGGCCCTTCTGGACATACGTAGCTCTAAGTGATTCTGCCTTGACAAGTAATGTCTTCTATTTCTTACAATTCAGGCTGATGCCAGCAGAAAGAAAACATCACTGAACCTTCCACCCGTTAATATTTCACTTCCCCCTAGCCATTAAAAGCCACTGAGGGAGTCAATTCCTGAACAGGGAATGTATCATCTTCCTCTTGTCATGCTTGCCAAGTGATAGGGCCTACAGGTCACAGTCTTCAAATGACTAATTGCCAAGAACAAGGCTGTGGCGCTCAAGGTCAGATCCCCATGTGTGTGTGAGTGGGAGAGACGTGTATGCATGTGCACACACAAACTCGTGCACACATGCTCATGCACATGAGTGCTGCATGGGCACGCACATGCACACTTACACACAACCTGCCATCTGGTAGCCGACTTACCGATCAGCATAGCGCAAGGTATTCAGAGTGTGTTCAGTGGCCACGTGGCTTGGTGAGATGTTGGCAATCATGCAGGTTTTGGCATTGCCAATGAAAGAGTCCTTCAGGACCTGTGCAAAACAGAAGACAGGTCAATGAATGAAGTCAATTAACAAAATCCATATTGACTACTAACTAGGTGCAGGATGCTGGGCCATGGTTCCCTTCTGTCCACAAAAATGTAATTCACAAAAGAATAAATACAAATGGCCAATAAACACAGAAGAAGGTACTCACCACATCACCAATCCAAAAAATGCAAACAACCCATTTTAAAAAACCAATATTTTTAAATCCTAAGATTAAGAGACTAATGATGCTCTTCCTTGATGAGGGTCAAGGGAAACGGGTACTCTTCTACACTGCCATGTACCATGAACTGGACAAGCTTTCCAGAGGGCAGCTTGGCAATATGTATCAAAATGTAAAAAAAAGCCAGGCACTGTGGCACTCACCGGTAGTCCCAGCTACTCAGAAGGCTGAGGCAGGAGGGTCGCTTGAGCCCAGGAGTTTGAGACTAGTCTGGGCAACATAGCAAAAACCTGTCTCAAAAAAACAAAACAAAATAGGAAAAAGTATGTATACTCTTGGTTTGGCAATCACAACTCTAGGACTTTATCCTAAGGAGATAATTGCTCAATGACCAAAAAAAGGTATATGTGACATTCATTACGTTATTTATAATAGTAATATTTAGTAATAATCTAGGTATTTATAAACAGGGAGCAAAATATACACTGAATATAATTAAACCATTAAAAATGATTATACCTGTACTTAGGAACACAGAGAGGTATCTAAAGCTTGTATCTTTGAGGGAAAAAGGTGTATCATTCCATAACTCTGTAAGCGGAGCCATATGAGTCTACGTGGTGGAGAGATGACTAAAAGGAAGTTCGCTAACGTGGCAGTGATTATCACTGAGGTCTGGGATTTTAAGTTACCTTTCACTTTCTTCTTTATATGTATATGTACAGTTGGAATTATTATGTTTTAATTAAAAAGAAACACTTTCTTGGAATGCGGAACTTATCTTAAAAAATAAGAGAGCTAGGCCGGGCGCAGTGGCTCACACCTGTAATCCTAGCACTTTGGGAGGCCGAGGTGGGTGGATCACCTGAGGTCAGGAGTTCAAGACCAGCCTGGCCATCATGGTGAAACCCCATCTTAAAATAAATAAATAAATAAATAAAAGTAAGAGAGCTAGCCAGGCATGGTGGCTCATGCCCGTAATCCCAGCACTTTGGGAGGCCGAGGCAGGTAGATCACCTGAGGTCAGGAATTCAAGCCCAGCCTGGCCAACATGGCAAAACCCTACCTCTACTAAAAATACAAAAATTAGACGGGCATGGTGGCGCACACCTGTAGTCCCAGCTACTTGGGAGGGTGAGGCAGGAGAATTGCCTGAACCCAGGAGGTGGAGGTTGCAGTTAGCTGAGATCACTCCACTGTACTCCAGCCTGGGCAGCAGAGCAAGACTCCTCTCAAAACTAAATAAATAAAAAAATAAAAGAGCCAATGTCAGAATCAGGACTAACCACCTATAAGTAGGTTTCCTGTGTCCTTGGTTAAAATCATGTTTGAGAAGACCTAACTCATAGATCACATAGATCAACAACTCTGATGGGTAAGGAGTTATGTTCTTACACGTTCTGCCCAGGTCCCGTGGAGCTGCTACCCTAGCTGCACAGAGTAAAACTGCCCATGTGCAGGGCTGGCTTCATCCTGTAGCATACAAAAAGATCTTCTAGACATCCCTCTACCTTGTCTGTCCTCCACCGTGCACATGACACAAGGCAAAAAAGAGCTCAGGGCACCCACAACTGTCTTCACAGCTGTTTACACCTAGGTAGACCCTCCCGTGCCACTCTTCTGCAGCCATTATGAATGCTGATTTAACATCTATTGGTATTTTCTGTTAATAAAGAGGCACATTTTCATGACAGAAAAATAAAACAAAAAAAAACCTTATTTGTTCCACTAAGAATAATCATAGTTAACATTTATGTAATTTTTCTGTGTATTTTTTTCCTTGTTGCACATTTTAAAAATGATAAAAACATTTAGTGGTCATACAATATATGATCTTCTAACATGAAAAGTTGCAGTTTCACCTTTATTCCCATTGTTACTTCCAAAGAGATCCAATGCTGTTTCTTCTGCATCTTTTTAAACGTTTTTCCCCGTGTGGCTACGTAATAATAGAAATCACGTAGGCAATCACATTATTACCTTGTCCTACAGCTTGCTTTTTTCACGTCATAATAGATCCTGGTCATCTTTCCTATTAGTACATGTAGAAAATCTAGCCCATTCATTTTAACTGCCTGAAGCCGTTATTTTTTTGTGCCAAAACACTGGTCTAAGTCTTAGAGCCAAGAAAGTAGCAAGTACAGCTACACCACCCTATTCAATTCAAAGGCTCAGAGACTCCACTAATTCAACATTTTCTTTTCTAAGACGAGGTCTTATTTTGTCGCTCAGGCTGGAGTATAGTGGCGTGATCACAATTCGCTGCAGCCTCAACCTCTGAGGCTTGATTGATCCTCCTGCCTCAGCCTCCCAAGTAGCTGGGACCACAGTCACGAACCACCACACCCAGTTAATTTTTAAATTTTTTGTAGAGATGAGGTCTCCTTATATGGTTCGAGTTGGTCTGGAACTCCTAGACTCAAGCAAACTTCTTGCCTTGGCTTCCCAAAGTGCTGGGATTACAGGCATGAGCCACTGTGCCCTGCCCAGAGTTACCATACACTGGAAATAAACAGAAAGGTGGTGACCAGAACAGCATTGCTGTCCCCTAGGAACCCCTACTGCCCCAAACTGCAGATATCTCTGCCTGAGTCTGCCCCTTTCTAAAGTTCTATTATAGGCTGAGTATCCCTTATCTGAAATGCTTTGGAAGAGAAGTGTTTTGGATTTCAGGTTTTTTTTTTTTTTCATATTTTTGAATATTTGCATTATCCTTCTGGTTGAACATCCCTAATCCAAAAATCTGAAATCCTTTGAGCATAATGGCACTTTAAAAGTTTTTAATTTTGGCCAGGCATGGTGGCTTCTATCTGTAATCCCATCATTTTGGAAGGCTGAGGAGGGCAGATCGTTTGAGCTCAGGAGTTCAAGGCCAGGCTAGGCAACACGGTGAAACCCCGTCTTTACAAAAACCAAAACCAAAAACAAAAAATTAGCCAGGCATGATGGCACACACCTGTAGTCCCAGCTGCCTGGGAGGCTGAGGTGGGAGGATTGCTTGAGCCTGAGAGGCAGAGGCTGCAGTGAGCCAAGATCACACCACTGCACTCCAGCCTGGGTGACAGAGCAGAACCCTGTCTCAACAACAACAACAAAAATGTATTGATTTTTGAAGCATTTCAGATTTCAGATTTTCAGATTAAAGATACTCAACTTGTAGGCAGAGTTCCTGGAAGGAATGTGACTCCTTCTTCTTCTCCTTCTCTTTTCCCCACTGTGCTCAGCATCATGTCTTTACTGACAGTGGATGCTTGACTGAATAAACACAAACATGAAATAAGGAAGAAATGAATGAATCAGAACAAACTCAAGGCTCACATTTAACTTTACCTGAGTTAGTTTGCTTTGCCTGAAGGGAGTATGGGTGTGTTCCTGATCCAGTGCTCGGATACATTCCTTCAGCTGCAAAGTGAGAGAACAAGCACATCAAATATCATGTGCAAAGAAAGAGTAACAGATCTGATGCCACCTCCGGAGGAAGCTTGTTTTTCTTCAATAAAACACACTCAGACAATCCTCCCAAAGGAAGTCAAAATGGCCTGTAGTTTCCATTCAACAAGAGAAACCAAGTTAGATTGGGAAACACCATCCTGTGCGGCCTAGCTGAAGGCCTCTCAGCTTAGAGGCTGGGATCCTAGGATTGGCTCCGAATTGACGGCAGGGAACACACAGACCCTGGGACCTACCCTCAGGTCCCAGAGTTCAAGCTCCTGTGGTGGTAGTTCTGACTTGTTGGCTTCTTTTCTCTCCTCACACTCTTCTCAACTGTTGATGTACTTAAGTAGACAAAATATCTATATCCACTTCCCCACTCCCTGCTCACACAGGGACACCCCTTGGTGTAGATTCAAGTATAGATTCAGATATAAATTATCTGAATGGGGTAGGAGAAATTCTAGAGTCAGAGCTAGGAGGAAACTGAGAAATCACCTAGGCATACCCCCTCATTTTATTTATTTATTTATTTATTTATTTATTTTTATTTTTTTTTTTTTTTAGAGATGGGGTCTCTGTATGTTGCCCAGGTTGGTCTCAAACTCCTGGCCTCACATGATTCTCCTGCATTAGCATCCCAGAGTGCTGGGATTACAGCCAGCACTTTGGCTATACACATCCAATCAACCCCTTCATTTAAAAACAGCAGGGTCTATGGCCCAAAGGCAAAGGAATGTTACTTGCTTCTGGGTGTACCCCTCAGTGAGAAGCGCTCACTGGACATGACTGAGGACAACAGAGATTTGGATATGTGGACCATATATCCAGAGGAAACACTCCCATCAGAAACAGTTGTGGGAGTTGCGGGGGGCAAGATGAGGGAGGAGAGACCTTCTATTTCTGAGTGATGCATCTAGGCTTAAAGATAGTAAAAGAAAAGGAAAGGAGCTGGGCACGGTGGCTAATGCCTGTAATTCCAGCACTTTGGGAGGCCGAGGTGGGTGGATCATTTGAGGTCAGGAGATCGAGACCAGCTTCGCCAACATGGTAAAACCCTGTCTGTCTCTACTAAAAATACAATAATAATAATAATAATAATAATTAGCTGGGTATGGTGGCATGCGCCTGTAATCCCAATTACTTAGGAGGCTAAGAAAGGAGAAAAGCTTGAACCTGGGAAGTGGAAGTTGCAGTGAGGTAAGATCATGCTACCACACTCCAGCCTGGGTGACAGAATGAGACTCCGTCTCAAAAACAAAAACAAAAACAAAAAAAAGGAAGGAAGAAGGTGGAAGCAATCCCTTGGAAGTGCCGGTGGTGGAAGTCCACCAAGAATAGGCAGTTTGCCTCAAGAGTGTGCTATGGCTATTCTTAGCAGCAGCCATAGATGCCCGCAACTGCCCTACCTCTATCCAAGAAGCTGTGGGGTATAAATAGGTGTGAGGAAATTTCCATTTATTTATTTACTTTTTTTTTTTTTGAGACAGAGTCTCACTCTGTTACCCAGGCTGGAATGCAGTGGCATGATCTCAGCTCACTGCAACCTCCACCTCCCACATTCAAGCGATTCTCCTGCCTCAGCCTCCTGAGTAGCTGGGATTACAGGCATGTACCGCCATGCCCAACTAATTTTTGTAGTTTTTTTTTTTAGTAGAGATGGGGTTTCACCATGTTGGTCTGGTTGGTCTCAAACTCCTGACCTCGTGATCCGCCCGCCTTGGCCTCCCAAAGTGCTGGGATTACAAGCATGAGCCACCTCGTCCAGCGGAAATTTCCTCTTTTATTAAAAATCTATCCAGTATTCCCCAACTTTACCACTGGAAAGACTCTCCACTAGGGATGAACAAATAATCAAACCCTGACTTTCACAGACTCAAATTCAAGTGTGGCCACCAATACCTATAAGCATTTTTTTTTTTAAATAAAAAGATGTTGGCTCCCTCTCTCACCCTCCCAACTTATCCCTCATGAGGTCTGGAAAGAATGTACCTAGCTGGAGACTTCAGTGCTGAAAAAAAAAAAGTAAATAATGTGGCGGGGCATAAGGCAGCATATGCAGCTAGAAAAAGGAATGAGGAAGAGCTCTATATACAGTTATGGAGTGATCTTGAGGATACCGTTAAGTGACAAAAGCAAAGTACAAAACCGAGTTGAGAGTATGTTACCATTTTTTCTAAGAAAAAAGGTGAGTGCACAGAGAGAGAAACAGAAAAATGATTATAAAAGGGGAGGAAGGTAACAAGGTTGAGACTACAGGGATAGAAACTATACTTCTCTCAATGTGGCTTATTTTACAGTTTTTACTTTAAAACCACGTAAACTTTTTTGCTTTTTGCTTTTTTTTTTTTTTTTTTTAATTTTAAAGATAGGATCTCACTTTGTCTCTCAGGCTGGAGTGCTGTGGCACAATCACAGCTCCCTGCTGCCTTGAATATCTGGGCTCAAGCGATCCTCTCACCTCAGCCTCACAAGTAGCTTGGGCTAGAGGTGGGCACCACCATATCCGGCTAATTTGTAAATGTTTTGTAGAGACGGGGTCTCCCTATTGCCCAGGCTGGGCTCAAGTGATCCTCCTTCCTTGACCTTCCAAAATGCTGGGATTATAGGTGTCAGCCACAGCTCCTGGCCTACACGTTTTAAATAATTACAAAGTAAGGTTACATCCAAATAAATAAGGCAATTCTTAAAACCAAAACCAAACAAATGAACCTAACACTACAAAATTGATAGGCTTAAACACAGAGAAGAATTATTCCAAGTGATTTTACAACATAATATTATGACTGTATATCCTTAGGACACAACCCAATTTAAAAAAAACTGCAAAAAAATCTTGAACGGAATTAATCATATTATAAATAATATTAGCATTATTTTGAAATACTTATATGTTAAAGTAGAGCAAATAAACGTTGTTAGGAACTAAGATATCTAGCATAAGAGAAAAAAGAGACAAATATACATTTAAAGAAATTAAATAAAAACCTTGTAATTTTAATTTATTTCAAAAAAATATTATTATTCATTGGCTTTCTTCAGACCAGATAGTTTATTTTTTGAGACAGTTGAGACAGGGTCTTGCTTTGTTGTCCAGGCTGGAGTGCAGTGGTGCAATCATGGCTTACTGAAGCCTCAACCTCCTTGGCTCAAGCAATCCTCCCCTCCTGAGTAGCTGTGACTACACACGTGTGCCACCAGGCCCAGTTAATTTTTAAATTTTTTGCAGAGATGGGGGTCTCATTATGTTGCTCAAGCTGGTCTCAAACTCCTGGGCTCGGAGTAATCTGTCCACCTTGACCTCCCAAAGTGCTGGGATTGTATGTGTGAACCACTGGGCCTGGCCTGCAATCTTAATTTTGAACTAATTTATTACTATGAATCCCACATACATTTTTCCCTTTCAAAACAAAAAATAACACCTTATTTTTTAGCTCGGTTCACTGAAAAGGCTCAGAAGCAAGGACTAACCCAGCAGTGATAAGCACCCCTAGCACATAGACTGAGGTCACTAAATACCATTTCCTTCTCAAAGAAACCAAGGCTCATTGAAGAAATGGCTGATTTGAGGACTAGGGAAGGAAATGTACAAAATGAGCCTAGAACGTAGGCTCTTGTCATATCAGAAAGCCAGGAAGCTATCAAGAACGAGTAGGCTTGTGTCAAAAAGACACAGGAACATTCTTGAAACAGCTCCTATTGGCCATATATGCAGAATTTAAGCAGAAATATATTAAATATATATATATATATATGTTTATATAATGATTTCAATGAGTTTATAATAATACAAAAAAGTAAACAACAACAACAAACTAACTTATGCTTAGGTAACAAGAACACCAACTAATTCTGAAAAGTGGTGAATAAAGTTAAAGAATCATCTTGCTTCCACTACAAACTATATGTCAGGATAATCAGATAGTTGAGGAAAAATTCTTCTTTTCGGCTAATACATACAGAAGAAATATTAGAATTAGAATATCATCTTTCTGGAATTCTTAATAAAATAATAGATATAGATGAGATTCATCAATGGCTGATAAAACTCTTAGGTTAAAAATAGCTGAAGGGTATGTCCTTAACCTAGAGGCTAAGGGAAAAACAAAGTAAAAATAAATAAAACAAAATAAAAAATAAAGGCTGAAAGGAAACTTTAAAATAGAGGAATTAAGCTGACAACACTTGAATCTCTTTTCAATCTTAAAATCACAAAAAGAGACAACCAGACATTCTCTATCTCCTAATGTATTGGTATAGGAAGTCTAAGAACTACCTATGAATTGTTTTTGCCAAAAACATCAACAACCAAAAAACCTAAATCTGATCACATCTCTAATTCAGCAGTGTCCCAACAGAAATATGTGAGCCATAAATGCAAACCACATATGTAATTTTAAATTTTGAATAGTCATATTTTTAAAAAAGAAACAGATAAAATTAATGTTATGTATTTTATTTAACTCAATATATCCAAAATGCTATTTCACCATGTAGTCAATATGAAAAAAAATAAATGAGATATTCTACAAGCTTTTCTGGTAATCAAAATTCAGCGTCTATTTTACACTTTAACATATCTTAATTCAGACCAGCCACATTTCAAGTGCTCAGTTGCCACGTGGCTGGTGGCTACCACAGTGAACACCACAGCTCTAGAGCTTAGCCACCTGATAGGAAACATAAAGGACAGAATGTCATGTTACACATCAACATAAGGATGCAGGTGGCCAAGTCCAGACTGTGGCAAAGCTTACAGGCCAATGACCCGGTTTTCTTCAACCAATACACTGATATAGAAAAAATGAAAGAAGGAGTAAGAACTCACACGGGATTTTATTTGCATCTTGATTTGAACAAGTTAACTATAAAAAGACATTTATGGGACAATTAGATAAATTATAATACTTATTGGATAATAATTACTTCTTTAGTATGATAATGGCATTATGGCTATATTAAAACAATAAGAGTCTCTTTGAGATATATAAAAAAAAATTTTTTTGAGATGGAGTCTTGCTCTGTCGCCCAGGCTGGAGTGCAGTGGCGTGATCTTGGCTCACTGCAACCTCTGCCTCCTGGGTTCAAGAGATTCTCCTGCCTCAGCTTCCTGAGTAGCTGGGATTATAAGAGCTTGCCATCATGCCCAATTAATTTTTGGTATTTTAAGTAGAGACAAGGTTTCACAATGTTGGCCAGGCTGATCTACCTCAAGTGATCCACCCACCTCGGCCTCCCAAAGTGTTGGGATTACAGGCATGAGCCACTGCACCCAGCTGAGATATAGAAAATATTTAAGGAACAAATGACATGATGACATTTTTTTTGAGATTGAGTCTCACTCTGTAGTTAGGCTGGAGTGCAATGGCACAATCTCAGGTCACTGCAACTTCCACCTCCCGGGTTCAAGTGATTTTTCTGCCCCAGGGTCCTGAGTAGCTGGGATTACAAGCATGCGCCACCACACCCGGCTAATTTTTGTACTTGTAGTAGAGATGGAGTTTCACCATGTTGTACAGTCTCGTCTTAAACTCCTGACTTCAAGTTATCTGCCTGCTTTGGCCTCCCAAAGTGCTGGGATTACAGGTGTGAGCCATCACACTGGCTGGATTGTATTTAAAAAATAATCTAACCAGGGGGAGGGAGGGGGTTGGTTAGATTTTTTCATACGTTGGTAACTGCTGAGTCTGTTGAATCTTACAGGTATATGGGTATATGGGAGATCATTATAGTATTTTTTCTACTTTTCTATGTTTGAAAAATTAATATAATTTTAAAGCTTAGAGAGAAAGCTTAGCAGAGTTAACCATTCAGCAACTGCAGAAATACTTCTGTTCCTAATTGGCATGGATCGACCAGGGGAAAAGAAAGCAAGGAGAGAAGAGAAGAGTTGCCTAGAACTGTGAGTCTGTCTGGTCAGCCTCTGTCTCAAACCCTGGCATTCCATTACCATATAAGAACAGGGCAGTTGCTTTGCTGATTCCACCCCACATTCATCCACTCTGCCTGTATGTAATGGGCAAAGTCTTTCAAGAAGGATTTTTAGATTAAAGATTTTGAACTACTTACAGCCAGTAGACTCTGATTTATTTCTGCACCTTCCATCTTTGTCTGTCTATCTGAGTCCCTTGCATCTGCTGCTCTTTCACTGCCAGCCAAGTCAATAAAAGAGATCCTAGAGAAAAGACACAGCAGGAGTGACTTCTGTGAAGGTTTATTTTTATATCAGTCAGCATTCTGTGACCTCTGGAAGAAATTAACATTGGCCCATCCCCTGGAAAGAAAATATATTGCTGAGCTGGGTATGGTGGCTCACACCTATAAACCCAGCTGCGTGGAGGCTGAGGCAGAGGACTGCTTGAGGCCAGGAGTTCTAGACCTGAGCAACACAGCAAGACCCCATCTCTTAAAAAATTGTAAAAATTCGCTGGTAGGCTGACGGTGGCTGACACCTGTAATCTCAGCACTTTGGGAGGATAAGGCGAGATCTCTTTAGCCTAGGCGTTTGAGACCAGGCTGGGCAAAATACAGAAACCCTGTCTTTACACACGCGCACGCACACACACACACACACACACACACACACACAATCAGCTAGGTGTGGTGGTGCACGCCTATAGTCCCAGTTACTCAGGAGGATGAGGCAGGAGGACTACTTGGGCCCAGGAGTTCCAGTCTGCAGTAAACTATGATCATGCCAGTACACTCCAGCCTGGGTAACAGAGCGAAACCCTATCTTACAGACAAACAAACAAACATAACTGTCAGCTTTCCAAGAGTATCATGAGATTCTGATCTGTCAGTTGATGCTGGTATTGTCCACTCAAACACATCTATTGGTTTTAATTATTTATGAGAAAGTATGACTAAAATTAATAAAACATTCTTCCCAAAAGGCTAAAGGCTAAATGACCACAATGCTAATCACTTAAGTGACCACTTAGGTAATTATATAGAAACTTTTGTGAACAGCATTCCAGCAAAAAAAAAAAAAAAAAAAAAAAAAAGAAACAAAAGGAAAAGAAAAGAAAAACACTCATTACTCAGAGGTGAGATAGGCTCATCCATCAGTGCGGCAGAGTATTTGCTAAGATAGCACCAGAGAAGCAATGAATGTATCCAATTGTCTTATGGCTTCTTTCAAGAAGAATGAATTAATCTTCTCCCCCCACCTTTTTTGGCTTGTAAGCTCTCTGAGATGCAATCCCTACTATTTCTCTCCTGAAACTGTGTTTCATGTTAGAAGCAATCAATGTCCCTTTTAATAACTTAGGGTTGACCAACAATAGGTCATTACTTCACGGTTAATCAACTGATGACACTTTAGTACAATGATTTATTTCAGGGCTAACAACTCTTACTCTGTATCCCTGTAATGAAGAACTCCATGGTGGCAGAGTATCCTGTTGTTGAGAAAACATACTTCAAAGTCACATTAAAGGAAAGGTAGACAATGCAGCTCTCTGATATTTCCAGCTCACCTGCCAGATGTCCTCTTGGCTGAATCTTTGATCTGAATTTGGATGATGGCATGGGAGCGGGAGGAGTCTGCATTAACTCCAGTGGCCCCAGTGCTGCGCTCCTTGCTGCCCTTTAAGATCACCTGAAAATAAAATCCATAGGATGACTTCCCTGAGGAGTAAACAAAATCCTCTGGCTACTAAGAGTTGGCTAAGAGCAGTAGAGAGCAGACATACAATTTTGTCAGTGCACTGCAGTTTTTTTCTGTCCAGGTGGAAAACTGCTCAAACACTAAATTATACCTAGTTAGTACCCGATGACAATGAAAACAATATGAAATACTAATCTTGTAGGAGAACATTCCATAGCTCAAGAGCTAATTAACTTCTTGATCTCATATACTCTTTTTAGTATCTTTGATGGATTTAGCCTAACCAAAATCTCCAGGGCATAACTGGCTCCAAAGCAAGGTCTCATAAAACCCATCTATCTTAGTAACTGAGGCAAAGGACATAAATGTGCATCACAGAATGACTAATCACATCCACCTGTTCTACCAAGATGCAGTCATAAAGGAGGCCAGGTGTGATGTAGAAATACGAAAATGATGAGTTACTGTTTTTACCATGAGCCCATGATTTCCCTTGAGACTAATCCTCACTCACCCTAGACTGGGAGTGAAGACTAACAGGAGTCCTCTGGCCATAATGGAATGGGGCAGGGGAGGTGAAGCCTCAGGATTGGCCTGCAGCCACTGAAAACACAGTCATTTAAGAACATGCTGCCCTGATTTTGGACAGGGGTATGAGTGTTAGTTACTGAGAATAAAAAAGGCAAAAAAAAAATTTTTTTTTTGAAACAGGGTCTTGCTCTGTCACCCAGGCTGGAGTGCAGTGGTGTGATCACAGCTCACTGCAGCCATGACCTCCTGGGTTTGAGAGATATTCCTGCCTCAGTCTCCTGAGTAGCTGGGACTATAGGTGTGCAGTGCTACACCTGGCTAATTTTAAAATTTTTTTGTAGAGACATGGTCTCACTATGTTGCCCAGGGTTGTCTTGAACTCCTGAGCTCAAATAATCCTCTTTCCTCGGTCCCTAAAGTGGTGGATTACCAGCATGAGCCACTGCAGCTGGCCACAAAGAACTTTAAAAACATTTTCTGGGCGGGGCATGGTGGCTCATGCCTATAATCTCGGCTACTCAGAAGGCTGAGGCAGGAGGATTGCTTGAGCCCAGGAGGTCGAGGGTGTAGTAAGCTGTGATGGCAGAACAAGATCCTGTCCCCCCAAAAATAAATTTAAAAAAAATTTAAAAATAAAAATTAAAATATATTCACCTTTAAAGCCAATAAAAGGAAAGGGAGTAGCAGTGGACAATATATATTTTCTTTTTTAAGCAAAAAAATAGAGACAGGGTCTCACTATGCTGCCCAGGCTGGTCTTAAAGTCCTGGGCTCAAACAATCTTCCCATCTTGGCCTCCCAAAATACTGGGACTATAGGTGTCATATATTTCAATGAAATTTTAGAATGTGGAAAGATAATGAAGGGATGGTAATTGCCAGGAATGAAGTTATAAACTAAGTAAGTAGGAAAGGGGAGAGTCAGTCTATCAGCTCATTAGGACCCCTAAGAGGGGCTCAGACTCTGGAAGCACCAGGTACTGCTGGGATAAGGCAAAGATACACATAGTCAGTGACCAGAGCAGTAAAATCCTCAGTGAAACATTCCCCATTCATCCCTATCCTGTGCAGGAGGCAGAAGGTATAGTCTCTAGAAAATGTGAACCAGAGACCAAAAAGGACTAAGAGCACCAGGCACAGTGTAGGGCAGAGTGAAGTGAAAGAACTGAAAAAAGGATTATGCCTAAGCAACACACCAGCGTTCCCCAACATTAGTCCTCAGCCAGAATTCTTCGGAGAAACTCTAACTCCCAAGCCCTTCATATGTTTACATTTTGGGGACTTCTCCTGCAAAGCCAATTAACTTTCAACCTATGGTGAAGCTTAGTGATCAGCAAGCACACCTCTAACACACAAACTTTGTGACTGTTATTTTTGTACTGCCTCACACTTAAACATGAATAGAAAGCCAAAGCCACCAGTATGAACACCAAACCAAAAGAGGGAACAGACAAAGCACTTGGAAATTTAAAATATGATAAAGTAAAAATTTTACTTAAAAGGTAGTAAGATTTAGGCTGGGCATGGGCTCATGCCTGTAATCCCAACACTTTGGGAGGGTGAGGCAGGAGATTACTTGAGCCCAGGAGTTCAAGACCAGCCTGGGCAAACAGTGAGATCTCCATCTCTACAAAAATTAGCTGGGCACTGTGGCACACACCTGTAGTCCCAGGCAGGAGGCTGAGGCAGCCTAGAGGACAAAAATCCCTTCTTTTAAAAAATAATCACCTACTACCAGGTTATTAGGTTCAGGGAGAAAAAATAATAAATAAAATAAAAGGTTGTAAGATTTAGTGGGTTTTTTTTTTTTTTTAAGTTTTAAGTTAAGGATATGTCCCAGAAAATAAAACGTAAACACAATCTGCACTCCCATGCAGTACCGTTCACAATACCCAAGATTTGGAAGCAACCTAAGTGTCCATCAACAGATGAATGGATACAGAAAATATGCTTATACACAATGGAGTACCATTCAGCAGTGAAAAAGAACGAAATCCTGTCATTTGCAACAACATGAATGGAACTGGAGATCATTATGTTAAGGGAAATAAGCCAGGGACAGAAAGACAAACATCACATGTTCTCATTTATGTGTGGCATCTAAAAATCAAAGCAATTGAACTCATAGACATAGATGGTAGAAGGATGGTTACCACAAAGGCTGGGAAGGGCAGTGGGGGTTGGTGGTTAATAGGTACAAAAAAATAGAAAGAATGAATAAGACCTACTATTTGATAAGAGAACAGGGTAATTATAGTCAACAATATTTTATTGGCTGGGTGTAGTGACAAAGTGCCTGTAATCCCAGCACTTTGGGAGGCTGAGGTGGGTGGATCACCTGAAGTCAGGAGTTCCAGACCAGCCTGGCCAACATGGTGAAACCCTAGCTCTACTAAAAATACAAAAATTAGCCAGGCGTGGTGGCGTGCACTTGTAGTCCCAGCTGAGGCATGAGAATTGCTTAAACCCAGGAGGCAGAGGTTGCAGTGAACCAAAATCACACCACTGCACTCCAGCCTAGGCAACAAAGCAAGACTCTGTCACAGCAACAAAAACAAAAACAATATTATTTGAGGCCAGGCACAGTGGCTTATGCCTATAATCCCAGCACTTTGGAAGGCCAAGGTGGAAATTGCTTGAGCCTAAGAGTTGAAGACTAGCTTGGGCAACATAGCAAGACCTCATCTCTACAAATTAAAAAAAAAAAAAATTTTTATAGAATCCTCACAACAGCCTAATGTTAGGTGAATATGAAGAGTATCTCCTCCTAACAACCTCTGAGTTTGTTCAGCATCTCCAGCTGAGGAACAGACTCGGGTTGATTTGTTCACAGTCAAACAGCTGTTGTGTGGCAGAGCCAAATTGCACATCCAGTATATTTGACTCCAAAGTCCATGTGGTTTTCACTACTCTGTGGGGCACTTATGATAAAATCATTTATTTTGCAGTGAATTCAGAATAAGAGCTGGGTGCGGTGGCTCATGCCTGTAATCCCAGCACTTTGAGAGGGCCAGGTGGGTGGATCACTTGAGGTCAGGAGTTTGAGACCAGCCTGGCCAACATGGTGAAATCCCATCTCTACTAAAAATACCAAAATTAGCCAAGTGTGGTGGTGCATGCCTGTAATCCCAGCTACTTGGGAGGATGAGGCAGGAGAATCATTTGAACCCGGGAGGCAGAGGTTACAGTGATTGGAGTTTGTGCTATTGCACTCCAGCCTGAGGGACAAGAGAGAAACTGCATCTCAAAAAAGGAGAAAGGAGGAGGAGGAGGAGGGAGGGAGGGAGAGGGAGGGGTGGGGGTGGGAGAAGAGGAGGAGGAGGAGAAATACCTATTTCATTTTTCTCCATATCTCACAATTTTAATTTAAATCATATTGAACATGGTCAGTTTCCAAATTAAGAATCCAAAAGTTGACAGAGCCAAACTTCAATAATAAGACATAAAATATCTCAACAAGTAGTAGCAGTTGCTTTTTAGAAATTTAATTAAATAAAAAAAGCTTTCCCATGATCTAAGCAATAGTATGTTTCTAAAGATTAACTCTATGTGAGATGTAAAATCAAAATTCAAAATTGTATTTAAATACACCCATTTTGTAAAAAGTTGGCTAAAAATTTAAAGAGACAACATGATGAATCCTTTTGTAAAGAGAAGAATCTGCTAATTTATAAAGCTAGATCATCAACTATATGGATACCACCTTTATGCTAACGAAATTGTAGGAGTTATAGTGGTAATCTTGTATCCTAGATATGGCAAGTACTGAGAAAAAAGCACTGCTAACTAAGCTCAGATGCTGGGTAAGACACTTAAGGCCAGGGCTGTGACTGAACCATCTAGTTTAAACGCACTTCCTGGCCCTGGCTTCCCCTTCTCCCTTTCACTTCATGCTTACACAGGGTGGGGTGCAATGCTGATGGATCGTCATAGATTGGGATTGTTCTTTTTTCAAACTTCTTTTTTTCCGTTATTAGAAAAGACAAACTTACTGTGGAAAACTTGGAAATTAAAGGAAAATGATAAAGAAGAACATATATATCTCCCATAATCCCAGAGATTATAAAATTCTGGTATATTTCCTTTTAGAGTTTTAGGTTTCTCACAGCTCTTTTGCTTTTTTAAATTTTGTCACTTACAAATCCCATGAGGAGACAGGGAAGGTCTCAAACCTCTACATTTGTATAAGCAATTTGTCTGACTGATAAGAAAAGGAACACAGAGAAGCTAAGTGGTTTATACAAGATCACATAGGTAGAATATGGTCAGGTCAGGAATAGAAGCCAGGTATCCTCTTCTACATAAGAATAATCATGTTACTAATGATGCTGGTCCACCGAGACCTAGTGAGAATTCAGAGATGCCTCAAAGCCATACTTCGCAAGGAAATGTGGATACTGACAGGAAACACGAAGGATGGCCCTGTGGTTTTTCCTCAAGAATGTCAAGGAAAGACTGTCTTTTGAGATTGTGTTACAGAGTTTTGAACTTGGTTTTTCACTGCATCTTGTACACCATAATGTACTGGGTATCTCTGAGTGCATCTCAGAGACCTAACATGTTGAGATGCCCTTTCCTGGTTAAATCTATTTTAGAGAAGGCATGAGGATTTCTGGCCCTTGGTCCAGGTTTTTCCAATAACAGCCTGCTATACTCATGCCTTCCAGAAACTATGTAATAATGCACCTGAGCTATGAGGAGTAAAAATGAGGCAGTCTGTGAATATCAAAGTCACCACATTTTTGTAAATGACATACAACCAAAGTATAGCAGTTAAAAGGGTGAAATCTGATGTCAGGTTGTCAGGGTTCACATGCCAGCTCTACTATATGGTTGTGCAGACTTCTGCAAGTCACTTAACTTTTAAGGGTCTTAGTTTCTTATCTATATAATGAGAATTACAGCTGGGTGCGGCAGCTCACACCTGTACTCCCACTACTTTGGGAGGCTGAGAGAGGCGAATCACCTGAGGTCAGGAGTTTGAGACCAGCCTTGCCAACATGGTGAAACTCTGTGTTTATTAAAAATACAAAAATTAGCCAGGTGTGGCGGCCCGTACCTGTAATCCCAGCTACTTGAGAGGCTGAGGCAGGACAATCACTTGAACCCAGGAGGTGGAGACTGCAGTGAGCCGAGATAGCGCCACTGCATTCCAGCCTAGGATACAGAGCTAGATACTTGTCTCAAAAATAAAATAAAATAGGAATTATGTAGGTTATTAGGACTAAAAAAGATAATACATAACTAAAGCACTTAGTACCATGACTGGCACATGGTAAGTTCTCAATAAATATTAATTTTTGAAAAGATACCAAAGAGGCCAGGCCCTGTAGCTCACGCCTGTAATCCCAGTACTTTGGGAGACTGAGGCAAGGTAAATCACCTGAGGTTGGGAGTTAGAGACCAGCCTGGCCAACGTGGTAAAACCCCGTCTGTACTAAAAATACAAACATTAGCCAGGCATGGGAGCGAGCACCTGTAATCCCAACTACTCAGGAGGCTGAGGCAGAAGAATTGCTTAAACCCGGGAGGCAGAGGTTTGCGGTGAGTCAAGATCATGCCACTGCACTCCAGCCTGGGCAACGGAGTGAAACTCTGTTTCAAAAACAAAACAAAACAAAACAAAAAGATACAGAAGAACTAACATCTTTGTATAAGCTTCTAAAACTTAAACTGTTTTTTTCATAAATATAAAACAATCAAGAGTTTCATGGAAAAGTATAGATTTGAAGATCAACATGAAATACCATAGGCTCCCCAATGCAAACCAAAAAAAAAAAAAAAAAAAAAGGAAGGAAGTAAGCAGATAAGAGAAAAAGAGAGAGAATCTATCTGGGGGAAATGCAAGTCTAGGAGGTGAGCAAAATTAATGCAATCACCTTTAAAACTACTAGGCCCCCTTTTCCTCTGCCTTCTCCTTCTCAGACTCCTTTCCTAACCAAACTCTGTTGGGCAAGTTTCTAAATCTAGGTTCTCTAGAGATAACATGTTATGTGAATAGTAAAATGGGAATCTGCTACAACAGGAAGTAATGAAAACTGGGCATGGTGTGGTGCCTCATGCCTGTAATCCCAGCACTTTGGGAGGCTGAGGTAGAGGATCACTTGAGCCCAGGAACTTCAAGAACAACCTGAGCAACATCTACAAAGAATTAAAAAAAAAAATTAGCCAGGTGTGGTGGTGCACACCTGTGGTCCTAGCTACTCAGAAAGCTGACGTGGCAGAATCACTTGAGCCCAGGAGGTTGAGGCTGCAGTGAACTGTGATTGTACTACTGTATTCCTGTCTAGGTGACAGAGTGAGACTCTTGTCTCAAAAAAAACAAAAAACTGTGGTGGTGCTGGAAAACATCATTCAGGGACTTAATAATACATGTGGAAGGCTGGGCGTGGTGGCTCATGCCTGTAATCCCAGCACTTTGGGAGGCTGAGGTGGGCGGATCATGAGGTTACAAATTCAAGATCAGCCTGGCCAACATGGTGACACTCCATCTCTACTAAAAATACAAAAATTAGCTGGATGTGATGGCAGGCACCTGTATTCCCAGCTACTTGGGAGACTGAGGCAGAAGAAATCACTTGAACCGGGGAGGCAGAAGTTGCCATGGGCTGAGATTGCGCCACTGCACTCCAGCCTGGTGATAGAGCAAGACTCCGTCTCAAAAAAAAAAAAAAAAAAAAAAAAAAAGAGTAATACATGTGGAAAATTGAGCCAGCATCACACTATAAATTTTATATATGTTATCTCATTTCCTTCTCCCCATCATCCAAACCAATCATTTATCATTATTTACATGTTTCAGGCTCAGAAAGGTAAAGGATATGCTCGAGGATACATGGCACTGTACAGCCAAGGCAACGATAAAACATGAAACAAGTTTATCAGAATTCCTGGGAATGCATACCTCTGACTATATAAAACGGGTATAGGAATGACTTAAAAAATTGAGAATCTTTAAAACTGAAAAAATGCCATTAACTGTCTAACAAAATGTCAATTCCAAATCTGGGAAATGTGATGAGGCAGTGAGTCCTCTGTAAAGGCAGGATGAAGTTCTGGTGCCTCCATTGGCAAGACCAGGTAATCAAACACACTTGGAAGGAGAAAATTCCTGGAGGACAATCCCATGAGAATAATGAAGCTACAGGCCATGCCTGAGTAATCCTGAGGGTGATCTGAGAGGGTAACAATCAAAGATGACACTTGAGGGTGATACCTGAGTGAGTATGAACAGTGACACCTGAGAGTGAAATGTGACACCTGAGTTAGCAAGTGCTATTGTTTCTTGAGTCAATGTTTATGAGGATAACTGTGTCAGGTATCCATAAATTATATAAACTTTCCACCTTGATCTCAGCTGGCTTCCTCCTTGTACAATACTGTATGTACTGCAGACTGAGGGTATCAATGCCAATAATATATTGACTAACAAGAAACTTTTTTCTGCTTTTCTTAGGAACCACACTTTAGAACAGTGCCATAAACTCTTCCAGGATGGAGGGGTTGACTCAACACCAGACTGCCAGCAGTTACGGCCTAAAGGCAAGACAAAGGGTCTTCTTCCTAGTGTTTGCTTCTTTAATTGGTCTAATCTTCAGTGACAAAGGAATCCTGAGGACCAGACTCACCTGATGTTCCTGGCCAAATGAGGGAATGGCTGCAGGTAGGGGCAAGAGGACCACAGGGAACAGAGTATGAGAAACAATTTCCTTAGGACTCCACAGTGGAGGAAGCTCTGGGGAGAATGGTCACAGCCCGAGGGGAGCCCTTCAGCATGTCCCACACACTTTTGTTCTGTGCCTACCTTTGCAATCACTAGAAAGAGGCTCTTAGGTGACCCTCTAAAACAGACACACTCGGGCACTAAACTCAGGTTTTGGATCCCAGGACCCAGGAATCTAATAACGCAAAGTGAAGTCTCATCCTTTAAGTAAAATTTACCTACAGTATTTGTCTCAGGAAAAAGAAACTTAGAAAAAGATACATACTAATGATGGTCCACCATGCTACTGCACACACTCAAGTCTCAAGTCTTAATTTTTAAAAAGCAACAACAAAAATTCCCACAAACTCTATTATTTGAAGATTAAACAGTCCTTTAAATACCCAATTTTAAGCAAATAACAGAATAGTGTCATCAATGTATTAATTCATTCAGTGAGTGTCTTTTCTCTTAATTTTTTTTTTTGAGACTGAATCTCGCTCTGTTGCCTGGGCTGGAGTGCAATGCCATGATCTCTGCTCACTGTAACCTGTGCCTCCTGGGTTCAAGCAATTCTCCTGCCTCAGCCTCCCTAGTAGCTGGGATTACAGGCACCCACTACCACACCAGGTTCATTTTTGTATTTTTACCAGAGATGGGGTTTCACCATGTTGGCCAGGCTGGTTTCAAACTCCTGATCTCAAATGATCTGCCCGCCGAGTCCGCCCAAAGTGCTGGAATTACAGGTGTGAGCCACTGCACCTGGCTCAGTTTTTTAAACTATACAATTCAGACCAGCCTGGCCAACATGGTGAAACCCCGTCTCTACTGAAAATACAAAACATTAGCCAGGCGTGGTGGCGGGCGCCTATAATCCCAGCTACTCAGGAGGCTGAGGTAGGAGAATCACTTGAACCCTCGAGGCAGAGGTTGCAGTGAGCTGAGATTGCGCCATTGTACTCCAGAGACAGAGTGAGACTCCATCTCAAAATAAAAAAAAGAAAAAAAAAAAAAAGAAAAGCAACTGGCCTGGTAGTATCTTTCTAATCTATTAGGTTTTCCCACATACCCTACCTCCCACTAACCGTGGCATTGTGCCATCAACCCTAAAGAGAAACAAGCTATCCTCTCAGAAAAGGATTCACATTTTACAGATGTGGTGTGCTTGTCATTGCCCTTTGCCTAAATATAAGTTCACTGTACTTGCTTAGTAGCAAAATGAATTTGTTCCAGGTACTTACACTGCTGTAGTGGAGTAATAAAGAAGGAAGAATTAATTACCTCTAAGAGGAGCTCCACACTATCCACCTGAAGTTCTTGCAGTCCCACTATCTGTACCATGTGCTTGCTATCTTCTCTTGCGAAGAGCCTGCAGATGCAAGAGTGTGGTTGGTATCATGGTGCTACTATAACAGATTTTGTCCTTGCCTCCCCAGAAACCATTCCACCATTCCTCTATTAAGTAGCAGTTTTCTGTCTGAGTGGGTTGGATGCTTCTTCTCCCTGCAACCCCACCCTCCTGACCTTAGACCCACGATTCAGGGGTGGTTGTTGATTGTTATAAAACAAATCAACATCTCTGGCTACAATTAAAAGAATAAGCACATAATCTAAACCTATGCCAATCAGTGGATGATGTATTCCTGGCTACACTGTGATTTGTTCAGAAGTGGACATGGGATCTCTGCTGCTCGAATCAAAATAAAGTCCTGGTCTCTGGTTGTTAGATGCCTGGTGATGTGATACTCTCCCTTTGTCCTTGGATGTGAAAGCATATGGCCCTCTGGCCCTGAGAGCGGTGGCAACCATTTTGTATCTACAAAGAGAATTGGTTTCAGGATGAAACTAGTAACACAGAAGACAGAATGAAGACATGCAAATAAACTGGGTCCTTATTGTATCCCTGAGCTGCTGGAGTAAACCAATGCTGAAGCCTGAATGTCCTCTAAGTTTTTCAATTATTTGAGCCAATGATTTCCCTAAATGCATAAGCTAGTATACATGGGGTTTTCTTTTATTTTCAATGTAAAGAGTCCTGATACATCTTATAAGGAAGGAAGAGCTGGGTTGCATCTGAATGCCTTAGGCCTGCATTTAAGGTAATAAATGGTTATGGTCTACAATCATCATTAAACAAGATCTACTGAGAGGCATGTTGAATCTATCAAAGACTCTAAGATTATTTTTCCCCCTTAATAAGATACTGATTAGGGATAAGAATGGAATTCCACTTCATAATTTAAAATACAAGAATAATTTTCTCAATATAATTTTTTTCTCATCCCAATTTTCCAGATCTCTACAGAAGAACTGGAGGGAAACAGCCTCACCAATGCTCATGATCTCTCTGAAAACAAATCTATTAGTCAGGCTTCTGGAGTAAAAGAATCTAGCTGTTGGGTGCAGTGCTGTGTGCCTGTAGTCCCAGCTATTCAGGAGGCTGAGGCAGGAGGACTGCTTGAGCTCATGAGTTTGAGGCTGTAGTATGCTGTGATAATGCCTGTGAATAGTCACTATATTACAGCCTGTGTAATGTAGCAAGAGCCCATCTCTGTTTAAAAGGAAAAAAAAAAAAGGAAGATCTAACTTTTAGAGCCCTGCTGTCATTCCTGAACATATTTCCCAGGCCTTAATCTCCAAACTCACCCCAGAAAGATTCCTCATGGACAGCCTAAAATGTACTTCAGTCTTTATGCAAGGGTATAAAAACAATTTATCCAGTACTTCTAGGAATTAAAGATCCTTAAGCTTTGTTTTCCAGTTTAAGAGGCAGACTGAAAATACATACTTCTGTCCACCCTAGTCAAAGCCCCACTATTATAGAAAATATCTTATTAAAAAATTGGTCAGGCACAGTGGCTCAAACCTGTAATCCTAACACTTTGGGAGGCCTAGACGAGAGAATTGTTTGAGCCCAGGAGTTCGAAAACACAATGGATAACACAGTAAGATCCTGTCTCTACAAAAAAATAAAAATTATTAGGTCATGGTAGCAGGTGCCTGTAGTTTCAGTTATCTGGGGGTGTGAGGTAGGAGGATCACTTCAGTCCAGGAGGATGAAGCTGCAGTGAGCTGTGGTGGCACCACTGTACTCTAGCCTGGGCGACAGAGCAATACCTTGCCTCAGAAAAAGAAAAAAAAAAAATCAACAGGATAAAGTATGACAGCATAAACAGGAAAGGATGCCATCAATGGACCAGAACATTTCAAAAGCCCCAGAAAGGTAGGAAATAAAGATATTAGCCAATTAAATGGACACACACACATACATACATACATATATATATATATATATATATCTCCCCACAGGCCATGACACTTGTAGAGTAAGCATGGGTCTTCCCTAGTGAGCCTCAGAGAAGCGTCAAACCCAGGCGTTAATATATGCCTATCCTCCTGCTACAACTGAGGAATGCAAATATACAGGGCAATAATCTAAGAATTCATTAAAGAAATGCATTCAGAAAGAGCTGGATATCCTAACCTCCCTTCACCCAAACAATGCACATACACACACACACACACACACACACACACACACACACACAGAGACAGACAGAGAGAGAGAGAGAGAGAGAGAGAGAGAGAGAGAGAGAGCGAGCGAGCAGCGATCAAGCACAATGGCTTTTATTCTCACAATGGCTTTTATTATATGGCAATTGTTCTTTAAGGGAAGTGGGCATTCTGACTGGAAAGGGCTCCTAATGAGGGCGTTGGAGCTTGATGGAGAAGCTGTGATTGAGCTAATTCCAGACGTCAACACCTAGAAGGTAAATTTTTTTTGAGAGTCTCACTCTACTGCCAGGTGCCCTCCGCCTCCCAGGTTCAAGCAATTCTCCTGCCTCAGCCTCCCGAGTAGCTGGGACTACAGGCACATGCCACCATGCCTAGCTAATTTTTTTGTATTTTTAGTAGAGACAGGGCTTCACCATGTTGGCCAGGATGGTCTGGATCTCTTGACCTCGTGATCTGCCCGCCTCAGCCTCCCAAAGTGCTGGGATTACAGATGTGAGCTACCGCACCCGGCTGTAGTACCCTCTTTTATTTCACAGTTGTTTGTTAGGACTGAACTCTGAACACCTATACAATCTCAAGTGGCATATCTGACGGTCCTCTTTTCAATGGAATAGTTTATAGGAGAGTGGCCAGCCTAAGCCCACTTGCTGGCTTCTCCAGTTCTGCTACCCTAGTGACCATCTACAATGGGGGTCTGCCCTATCATCGTCTCCTATTGAACTGGAACTGCTCCTCCACTCCCCATTCCACTGCTTGCTTGGAGCACATGAAGCCTGTGCGTCTTTTTGGACAGCTCCATTGAGGCTTGGATACCTTTGTGGGGAGGCTAGTCTCAAGCTGATTAAGTTTCCCTCGCCTTCCAGCAGGTTCAGCCTCAACTCACTCCTCCCACATCTCAAATCTGGTTAATTCTGTTATGACAACCTTTAATCCTTCCACCTTCCCTCTCCCTTTAACCTCCCTATTCTCCCATTTCATCACAACTTCTTTTTCCTCCTACTCAGTTTAAGTCATCTGTTTCAACCTAAACAAAACTTCATGCCAGAAAAATATAATAGGTGTTTGAAAGTAAAGTTACGGAATACATTTCTAAATTACTATATTATGTTGTGAGGGCAATAGTTTAAGCCAAAATTCTAATGAGACTTTTTTTTTCTTACAAATATCAGAAAACTATCATTGCATTTACCCTAAGATTATTTAAAGGGAAAACAAGAGAAAGTGGAAAACATTATTTATAGTTCTTCTAGTATAACAGGTCAAAAGAACAGGAAGGGGTTTAAGTACATGTTGATTTCCTGACTTCCTGAAATCATGACCATTTTCATAGACCAAAATAAAAGGGAAAGTCTTTTGATAGACATCAGAATATTGAACACTTTAAAAACATTAATGAAAATCTAATTTACATTTTCCTATAGCTGAATTGATGGCTAGAAAATTCAGGATGCATGAGCCTCCTGATGCAGGAGGCTTATTTCACAAAAGGGTACAAATGTACCAAAGCGTCTCATTAAAGCCCATGATTCAGTGATTCTCCAGGACTCTGGCTTAAAACAGTGATGAACAGATTTATCCCTTCCCACTCCTATTCAGTACCTTTTTCTTCTATTTAGGAGGTCATAAAGCTGTCCACAGTAAATTTCATAGAAGCTGATCCACACAAAGAGGTGCTTTCTTGGCTGGAATACTTCTAGTTGCCTGAAGATATCTTTGGCAGCTAGCGCATACAATCCTGGGTTCTCATGGGTTCCTATCATGGTGTAGGTCTTTCCAGCACCTGTCTGTCCATAAGCAAAGCAAGTGGCATTGCCTCTGGGGAAAGGATAATATGCATTACTTATGTATATTAAGAGAAATATTAGCTTTCACATAGATTTTTAATGACAAAGGTCAAACACAAACATAGAATCCTAGAGAAAATTCAGCTAAAAACACATAAACCCTTAAGGAGAAAAGGACTTTACATTATAAAAACACAGGAAGAGGGAAAAAAAAATTCTCAAACCAGTACATGAGTTTTCCTTTTTTTTTTTTTTGCCACAGTCTCACTGTCACTCAGGCTAGAGTGCAGTGGCACGATCTCGGCTCACTGCAACCTGTCTCCTAGGTTCAAGTGATTTTCCTGCCTCAGCCTTCTGAGTAGCTGGGACTACAGGTGTGCGCCACCACACCCAGCTAGTTTTTGTGTTTTTAGAAGAGATGGGATTTCACCATGTTGCCCAGGCTGGTCTCAAACTCCTGACCTCAAGTGATCTGCCCATTCAGCCTCCCAAAGTGCTGGGATTACAGACATGAGCCACCACAACCAGCCTGAGTTTTCTTATGGTAATTTTCTTACAGAACCAGTAAGAGAAATAAAACAAGGGCTTTAATGAAACCACTTAGCCAATAAGCATTTACTGAGTTCCTACCCCATGCTAGGTGCTTTAGAGGATCATAGAGATGATCTGCTCTTAATCTGGAAAGTTAAGTTTAGTGAAAGAATAGATAATTAAATACAACAAATAATAGATCATGCGATAAGTAGGATGGTAGTCACGACTCATAATTAAGGAAGTTTAGATAAAGGTGAAATCAGTGTAAGCAAAGTATTTGAGGAAGGACTCACAAGAGTAGGAATTGTTCTGGGGTTTGAAGACAGAAACTGAAAAGCAGAGAGCTTCCACTGTGGAGTAGGAAGAGCGTGAGCAGAGGCCACAGTAGCAGAGGTAGTGGCAGGCACATCAAATCTTGAGGGGAAAAAAAACCTGGGCTCTGGTTTCTGCCCTGCCATTAACTAACCATATGACCTTAGGCAAGTCTCCTCACTTTTCTCTGGGCCTCAGTTTTCACTTTTAGCAATAGATTGAGTTATTTGGTTTCTAAAATCCCTTCCAGTCTTGATGTCCTATGATTCTAAGTGAGAAGCATTGCTCTTGTATGTGTGTACATGTATGCATACACACCCTTTATGAGTGTCAAGAATTTCAGAATAAGAGGTGGAGAATGGAGTTGGAAGACCAGCCTGTCGATCACAGTATGTTTTATGAGGAGTTAGAGATTATCTGAGTATTGTGGGATTCACCTACGTAGTGAGTAGAGAATGAACATAATCTCAGAGCTGTTACAGACTCTTAAACATGAATCTCATGGATTAATGATAAAAGTAACTGCTTGCAACAAGAAAAAAGTCTATGCATTGTGACATGAAAATAAATCTCAGGACTCCAAACTCACTAAGCCAAAGGGAAAAGTCAAGCTGGGAACTGGGTCACGCAAACCTGTAATCTCAGCACTTTGGGAGGCTGAGGTAGGCAGATCATGAGGTCAAGAGATCAAGATCATCCTGGCCCTCAAAATTGTCTTTGGAGAAAGGTATAGACCTGTCTCCTGGGCACGTGTTCTTAAATTTGGCAAATAAATGTACAGTGATTGAGACTTGCCTGGGTCATTTTCTTTGATTTACAGCATGGACGGGGATAAGGGGAGACTGGAGGTGGGCAGAGAGATGAGTACACAGGAAAAGATTTGAAGCCAGGCAGAAAACCGAGTAAAATGACAAAAGCAAGGGAGCCATGGATAAGAAAGAATCAAGATATGGGAGTTAATTAGATGTAAGCTGCTTGGAGCAGAGACCAGTTACTCTTTGCCTTTTGAACCCTGGCTCCCAGAAGCGTGGGTACTCTAAATACACTGGCAGAGGCGGAGTTAGGAAAAGAATTACAAGAGAAAAATTTGAACACACTAAGGAAGATCCAGCAGAGTAAGAGGAAGGAATAGTATCTACTTTACTTTCTGAACAGTTTAGGGATAAGCTTTTGCAAAAAGCAACAAATACAGGTGTGAAAAACCTTATTACACTTTAAAGAATGAATACACTTAATTTGCAACTCTTGTTATTACTAACGTCTTAACATTCAAATTCTAACTACGTTAGAAACTTACTCCTCAAAAAGCATTCCCTAGATTTAGTGTATAAGAAATTGAACCTAAGAGGTGTTTCACATTTTTAGCCTGCTCATAAAATTTTAAAAATTAAATAGCTTTTACAAAATAACAAAACACAAAAAAAGTGGGCAAATGAAGATATCTAAATGGTCAGTAAGAACACGAAAAGGGCCATGCATAGTGGCTCATGCCTGTAATCCCAGCACTGTTGGGAGGCCAAGGCAGGCGGATCACTTGAGGCCAGGAGTTTGAGACCAGTCTGGTCAACATGGCAAGACCCTGTCTCTACTAAAAATACAAAAATTAGCTGGGTGTGGTGGCACACACCTGCAATCCCAGCTACTCGAGTGGGTGAGGCACGAGAATCACTTTAGCCCAGGAGGCAGAGGTTGCAGTGAGCCAAGATCACACCACTGCACTCTAGCCCGAGCATCAGTGAGGCTCTATCCCAAAAAAAAAACAAAAAACAAAACAAAAAAAATGAAAAGCAGCTCAGTATCATTAGGCATTGGAGAAATTCAAATTAAACGTATAATGAGATGATTTAATACCCATTAGACAGGCTAACAAGGCCTGACAATATCAGTTGTTGCAGAACTGCAATTCTAATACATTACTGTTGGGAGTATAAAATGGTACAACACTTAGAAAAGTTGTTTCACATTTTCCCCTTTTTTTTTTCTCTTGAGACAGTGTCTTGCTCTGTTGCCCAGGCTGGAGTGCAGTGATCACAGCTCATTGCAGCCTTGATTTCTTGGGCTCAAGCAATCCTCCTACCTCAACCCCCCAAGAAGCTGGTACTACAGGCAAGTGCCACCACACCCAGCTAATTTTTAAATTTTTTTAAGAGATAGAGTCTCATTATGTTGTCCAGGCTGGTCTTGAACTCCTGGCTCAAGTGATTCTTCTGCCTCGGCCTCCCAAAGTATGAAATTACAAGTGTGAACAATTGTGCCCAACTGACACTTTCTTATAAACATACACCTATCCTATGAGCCAGCAATGCCATTTCTAGGTTTTTACCCAAAGTAAATGAAAACATGCTCACAAAAAAACTTGTACAAGAATGTTCTGACCAACATGGAGAAACCCCATCTCTACTAAAAAATACAAAATTAGCTCGGCGTGGCGGTGCATGCATGTAATCTCAGCTACTTGGGAGGATGAGGCAGGAGAATTGCTTGAACCTGGGAGGCAGAGGTTGCGGTGAGCTGAGATTGCACCATTGCACTCCAGTCTGGACAACAAGAGCAGAACTCCATCTCAAAAAAAAAAAAAAAAAAAAAAAAGATGTTCATACTTTATTCATAAAGTCCAAAGCTGGAAACGATGCAAATTTCTGTCAACAGGAGAATGGACAAAACAAACTGTGGTAATTTCATAGAAGGGAATATTACTCAGCAACGAAAACCATAAATATATGTAACGACATGTACTAATATAAAAAACCATTATGCTAAGCATATATTATAATGATTCTATTTCTATATTGTAGAACAAAACTAATCTATACTGACAGAAAGTAAGTCAGTGGTTACCTAAGACTTGGCAGTGGAGGTGGGGATTAACTAAACAGGGATACAACAGAACTTTCTGGGGTGATGAAAACGTTCCATGTCTTGTTACAGATATTTGTTACTTACGTATATACAACTATCAAAACTCATCAAACCTTAATACTTAAGATCTGTGCATCTTATTGTATGTAAATTACTCCTTGATTAAAAAAAAAACAGTCAAATTCTCTGGAATCAGCACCAATAGCAGGCTATTTGGCATTTTCTATCATACATACTTACAATTTTTTTTTTTTGAGACAGAATCTCGCTCTGTCGCCCAGGCTGGAGTGCAATGGTGCAATCTGAGCTCACTGCAACCTCTGCCTCTTGCACTCAAGCGATTCTTCTGCCTCAGCCTCTCAAGTAGCTGGGATTACAGGCATGCGCCACTGCACCCAGCTAATTTTTGTATTTTTAGTAGAGACAGGGTCTCACCATGTTGCCCAGGCTGGTCTTGAACTCCTGACCTCAGGTGATCCACCCGCCTCAGCCTCCCAAAGTGCTGGGATTACAGGCGTGAGCCACCATGCCCGGCCCATGCCTACAATTTTAACAAATAGATAGACAAGTAGGTAGATTAGATAGATAGGATGAATGGATGGATGGATGGATAAATGGGCAGGGAGGCAGGCAGGCAGGCAGATAGAGGGCGGGGGGGGCGGGGAGAGAGAGACAGACAGACAGACACAGACAGATAGACAGCGTCTTGCTCTGTTGCCCAGGCTGGAGTGCAGTGGCATGATCACAGTTCCTGCAGCCTTGACTCCTGGGCTCAAGCGATCCTCCTACCTCAGCCTCCCAGGTAGCTGGGACGACAAGGTGCACATCATTTTTTTATAGGCTGGGCATGTAGGCTTATACCTATAATCCTAGTACTTCGTGAGACTGAAGCAGGAGGATTGCTTGAGCACAGAAATTCGAGACCAGCCTGGGGAACATGGCAAAACCCCATCTCTACAAAAAATACAAGAATATTAGCTGAGCATGGTGGCAGGCGCCTGTAGTCCCAGCTACTTAGGAAGCTGAGGCAGGACTGCTTGAATCCGAGAGGCAGAGGTTGCAGTGAGCCAAGATTACACTACTGTACTTTGGCCTGGATGACAGAGTAAGACCCTGTCTCAAAAAAATAAAATAAAATAAATATTTTTTGGTGTGTGTGGAGACAGGGTCTCCTTATGTTGCCTAGCCTAGTCTCAAACTCTGGGCTCAAGCTATCCTCCTGTCTTGGCCTCCCAAAGTGCTTGGATTACAGGTGCAAGCCATCACTCCTGGCCCATGCCTATATTTTAAATAGAGGCACAATAGAGGCCCTTACTATCATTCCTGTCCCATTTAATGTTTATTAATTGTAAATAATAATTTAAAAATACATCTATGAAAAATTGCTAAGTGATATTCACCTATCTATCCGATTCCATTCACTTATCTATCCGATTCCAAAGAAAAAATTAACTGAACTATAGCCAGAATACATAATTCTTGTCATCGAAGTTCAGACTAACTCCAACCACTTAAACCTTTTTCTTCTGAGGACTTTGATGGGATTATATTGTTAACAGCTTATATCTTTTTTTTTTTTTTCACCCTTTCACTGTCTATCACAGTATATTTTTCCACTAGACGCAGAGAAATAATGTCATCAGTGTAAAAGGAAATTTTACTGCAAATTTCTACATGTTTGGTAAATCCTAGAGAGATACTGTATGTTTTCAGAAGAATCTAAATAAAATTCAGTAGCTCAAAACACAAAATTTATGTTTAAGTCAAAAGCACTGAAAAAGCATGTGCTATTTATAAAGAAATATGAGTTAATGTAAAATAGAAAATAAAAAGCAAGAAAAGCAAATAATCATTATCGTACCCATTGAAAATATGCTGAATAAGTGGGTGAGTAGTCTTCATGTATACATCCCGATTGGTGCACGCCTCACCAAAGACTTCATCAAAATAAAAAACATGCTGAAAAATAAATTTGATTTTATAGAAAGAGACACATCCTGGATTTTCTTATCACTATTCTAGTTAACAGATGATAAACGCCAAAAAAATCTTTAAATAATAGTAACCGACCATATCAAACTTAGAGATAAATAAGCAATCACTATTAAATGACAAAGCATCCTCTTACTTGAGATATCTGTAGACATGTTCTTACAAGGTAAAAACTAAGGCACAGAATTTTTGTTTTCTCTTAAGAGAAGTAAATTGATGAACACGAGTGTGAGCCCATCCTACTTAGGTCTAGGAGAGAAAGTGAATTCTATGGGATTATCCTCATATTCCAACTAGGGCTAGTATATTTAGAATTTTGGAGGAATTCTAGGGGAAGATCTCAATTCTGTAGGTTACACAGCTTAACTTTTAATTCCATAAATATTTATTGCTCAGCTGGTAGCACATACATTGCAGTAGACACTTGAAGGGCCCAAGGATATAGACATTACCCTAGCATTTCCCTATCATACCCTCTAAAATTTAATGTTAATCTACACAACTATGCAAATGACTAGAAGGTTGAAGAATCGTAAGATAAAGTACGTGTGAACTTCAAAGGAAAATGTATTTCCCCTGATTATGAAAAAGACTATACTGAGAATGGACCATGGGGGAAGAAGAATTTGAAAGGGAGTGATAGAAGAAGGGAAGGTATTCCAGGCACAGAGAAAGCATGAACAGAGTTAAAGCAGACAAGCACAAGGAATTAACTGTTTAATTAATTGATGTTTAGGGAATAGCAAGGATTCAATGTGATTGAAATAGAGTATCACAGTAAGTAGAAAAGTGAAACAGAGGCTAGGTACAGTGGCTCATGCCTGTAATCCTAGTACTTTGGGAGGCTGAGGCGGGTGGATCACCTGAGGTCAGGAGTTTGAGACCAGCCTGGCCAACATCGTGAAACCACATCTCTACTAAAAATACAATAAATAGCCAGGCATGGTAGCGAATGCCTGTAATCCCAGCTACTCGAGAGGCTGAGGCAGGAGAATTGCTTGAACCTGGGAGGCAGAGGTTGCAGTGAGCCGAGATCGCACTATTGCACTCCAGCCTTGGCAACAAGAAGGAAACTCCGTCTTAAAAAAAAAAAAAAAAAAGAAAGAAAGAAAAAGAGAAGAAAAGAAAGAGCAGAATGTTCACATGCCCTACGCCTCTATGCTTCTCAGGACAGCCACCTCCTCTCTGAAGGCCTGGAACTGCTCTGGGGGTTGGGGTTGACAACCTGGAATAAAAAGATCAAAGAAAAGAAAAGAAAAGGAAAGAAAAAGAAAAACGAGACAGAATGCTAGAATAATGAGTTAGGACTGTGTTGCAGGTGGTCTTGACACAAGTCTTAACCAGGGGGCAGAATGCTCATATTTAATTCAGTAAACAGTGGGGAAACAATGAAAAACTAACTTTACAGGAGGCAAGAAGGATGATCTCAGTCATTTTACTGGAAGATTACTCTGGCTTCACACTATGAATGGTTTGAGAACAGAGACACTAGTAATTCAGTGGTGAGGTAAAAAGGGTCTAAATGATATGATAACCATGGAAATAAAGAGATGGATACAGAAGAAATTTGATAACTGACTAGAGGTGGGAAGCTGGGGAGAGAAATGGGTCCAAGATGACTTCCAAATGAAAAATCACGGTAATTTCAAAAAAGAGAGATAAAAGAACCCATTATACTGAGTCTGAAAAACATTAATTCAGCATCTTAATTATTTCCATAATTTAGAGGCTTACCATGTTGGTAGTACAATTACATACATATATACATTCTTATACCATGTTGGTAGCCCAACTATATGTATATAAGAACAATATATATACTTTTGTTTATTATTTATTTATTTGTTTGTTTTTTTGAGATGGTGTCTCGCTCTGTTGCCCAGGCTGAAGTGCAGTGGCTCGATCTTGGCTCACTGCAACCTTTGTCTCTTGGGTTTAAGCGACTCTCCTGCCTCAGCCTCCCAAGTAGCTGGGATTACAGGCACCTGCCATGATGCAGGCTAATTTTTGTATTTTTAGTAGAGACGGGGTCTTGCCACATTGGCCAGGCTGGTCTTGAACTCCTGACCTCAAGGGATCCATCTGCCTTGGTCTCAAAGTGCTGGGATTGTAGGTGTGAGCCACCGTACTGGCTGATATATATTCTAATATATATTATTTGCTTCATTGCATTCTAGCCTGGGCCACAGATGAGATCCTGTCTCAAAAAATTAAAAAAAAAAATAAATGTAACATGTATTTATAGAATATTTCTGGAAAGATATACTTAGAATAGGTAATCCCAGTTGTCTTCATAGAGGAAATGCGAATGGAGGGACACTTTTATTTTACACTTTTGTACCTTCTGATTTTGAAATAGGTCAATCTATCCCATTCAAAGATTTTTGCTTTTCCATATAACACAGAATAATATATTTTCACATATGTATATACACATATATATGCGTGTGTACACACACACACACACACACACACACACATAGCTGGGCTACCAAGATGGTATATATTATTTTATATATACGTAGTTGGGCAATATATAATAATATATATAAGAAATCCTGATAATTTCAAGCCTGATAGCATAATGACAGTCCCTACACTATGAATGACAGTTAAGTCCTTATCTTTAACTTTTTGGGCCTGCTCTAAATATCTAGTCAAGGAAAAATTGTATAAACAGATCCAGAAAACTGGACTTGGGCCAATTTACTGTGGGTCACTCTACCCCAGGTTTGATTCTGTTGTATGTACCATTACATTATATTAAAATGAAAATTTGTTAGATTGTCTAAATCTACAAGTTAGAAAATGTCTCCAAAAGTTACTAAGAAAATAATGACTCTGGGCCAGGTGTGGTGGCTCACACCTATAATCCTAGCACTTTGGGAGGCTGAAGCAGGTGGATCATGAGGTCAAGAGATAGAGATCATCCTGGCCAACATGGTGAAACCTCGTCTCTACTAAAGAAAAACAAAAATTAGCTAGGCATGGTGGCGCATGCCTGCAGTCCCAGCTACTTGGGAGCCTGAGGCAGAAGAATCGCTTGAACCTGGGAGGCGGAAGTTGTGGTGAGTTGAGATTTCGTCACTGCACTCCAGCCTGGCAACAGGGCGAGACTCTGTCACAAAAAAAACAAAAAAAGAAAAAAAAAAGAAAAAGAAAAGAATGACTCTGAAGAATAAAGAGATCTGTGAACTTTTAGTGTTTTGAAAAATGTAAGATTTTAAGAATACTAAAATATTAATAACTACTAAAGTTGGGTGATAGGTACATAGGGAGGTCATTATACTTTAGATTAAGCTTAAACAGGTCAATAATAAAAAGTTAAACATATTTTTAAAATCTGGTGGGGTTTTTTTTTTTTTTTTTTGATTTGGAATCTCGCTCTGTTGCCCAGGCTGGAGTGCAGTGGCTCAATCTTGGCTCACTACAACCTCCCCCTCCCTGGTTCAAGCAATTCTCCTGCCTCAGCCTCTCGAGTACCTGGGATTACAGTACCCACCACCATGCCCAGCTAATTTTTTTGTGTTTTTAATAGAGATGGGGTTTCACTATGTTGGCCAGGCTAGTCTCGGAACTGCTGACCTCAGGTGATCTGCCTGCCTCAGCCTCCCAAAGTGCTGAGATTACAGGTGTGAGCTGCTGTGCTCGGCCTAAAATCTGGTTTTAATGAACATTATTTGTACCCATCTCATACATGGTCTCCAGGCAAGGAGACATTAATTCATTGCTCATATATCACCATAGGTTTTTATAGTTAAGTATGAAATCAAAAGCAAAGAAACCTACTATATCTATAGTTCCCTATAAATGTGGATATATTTGGCATTTCTCATAAAAATAAGAAAAAATCCACAACTAAAGTGGGAATAATTTTTTTTGTTTCCTTTTATTACCGTCAGTATATGGCAATTCTGCCTCTCCTTCTACAAGTGCTCATGAATAGCTTTAGCTTTTGAGTAAAGACCTTAGAAAGCATTTATTGATTAAGGGAATTAGTATCTTTCCTTCCAGTAAGGTTTAGATGTTGGTTTCCCAGTACTTTTGTGAATATCTTTCATGAAAGATATGTAAACATGCAAGATTATTATAGTTAACATCTATACACAATTCATAAAGTCCTTTGCATCACACACAATTTCATTTGATCAAACTTTATCAATGAGGCTAGAGTAACACCTACATTGACCTCACTAACCTTGACAGAATCAGAGTTCCAGTTTGTTTGTTTATTTATTTTGAGACAGAGTCTCCCTTTGTCGCACAGGCTGGAGTGCAGTGGCATGATCTCAGCTCACTGCAACCTCCACCTCCTAGCTTCAAGTGATTCTTGTGCCTCAGCCTCTTGAATAGCTGGGACTACAGGCACGCAGTCAACACGGCCAGATGATTTTTCTTTATTTTTAGTAGAGATGGAGTTTCGCTATGTTGGCCATAATTTCTGGCCCCAAGTGATCTGTCTGCCTCAGCCTCCCAAAGTGCAGTTTATTTTTTAAATAGGGGTTTTTTTTCCTTCAGATTTTCAAGTAACATGTGGGCCGGGCATGGTGACTCAAGCTTGTAATCCCAGCACTTTGAAAGGCCAAGGATGGTGGAACACTTCAATGCAGGAGTTTGAGACCAGCCTAGGCAACATGGAGAAACCCTGTCTCCACAAAAAATACAAAAATTAGTTCGGCATGGTGGTATGTGCCTATAATCCCAGCTACTAGGGAGGTTGAGGTGGGAGGACTGCTTGAGCCCAGGAGGTTGAGGCTGCAGTGCACCATGATTGCACCACTGTACTCCAGACTAAGCAACAGAATGAGACCCTGTCTCAAAAAATAAATCAATAAAACAAAAGTAACATGTAATTATAGAATATCTCTGGAAAGACACACTTAGAATAGGTAACCCCAGCTGTCTTTATGGAGGAAATAGGATTAAAGGGACACTATTATTTTACACTTTTGTATCTTTTGATTTTGAAATAGGTGAATCTATCCTTTTCAAAGATTTTTAGTTTTTCATATAAAATTAACACAGCTGATTGTGGAAAATTTTTTAAATATGGAATTTACTTATTTATTTGGTCTCAAACTCCTAAGCTCAGGCAATCCACCTGCCTTGACTTCCCAAAGTGCCGGATTACAGGCGTGAGTCGCCGTGCCCAGCCAAATATGAAATATATATTTTGAGATGGAATCTTGCTCTCTCACCCAGGCTGGAGTGCAATGGTGCGGTCTCAGCTCACTGCAACCTCTGCCTCCTGGGTTCAAGTGATTTTTCTGCCACAGCCTCATGAGTAGCTGGGATTATAGGCACCCACTACCACGCCCAGCTAATTTTTTGTATTTTTAGTAAAGACGGGGTTTCACCATGTTGGTCAGGCTGGTCTCAAACTCCTGACTTTGTGATCCGTCTGCATTGGTCTCCCAAAATGCTGGGATTACAGGCATGAGCCACCATTCCTGGCCTGAAATATTTTTTAAATTACAATACAGGCCAGGTGCAGTGGCTCATGTTTGTAATCCCAGCACTTTGGCAAGCCAAGTCAGGAGGAGTGCTTGAGCCCAGGAGTTGGAGATCAGCGTGGGCAACATGGCCAAGACCTTGTCTCTATAAAAAAATATGTATCTATTAACTGAGAGTGGTGGCACATGCCTGTGGTCCCACCTACCCAGAAGGTTGAGGTGGGAGGATTGCTTGAGCCCAGGAGGTCAAGGTTGCAGTGAGCCATAATCATGTCATTGCATTCCAGCCTAGCCAACAAAACAAGACCCTGTCTCAGAAAAAAAAAATTACAACACAGAACACAATATAGAGAATAAACAATGGAAAATAGAGAATAGTGAAGGAAATAAAATTATTCTTAAATCTTGCTGTTCAGCCACTGTTATTTTTTTAATTAATTAATTAATTTATTTATTTATTTTTGAGACAGAGTCTCACTGTGTGGCCCAGGCTGGAAGGCAGTGGCACAATCTCATCTCACTGCAACCTATGCTGCCAGGGTTCAAGCAATTCTCCTGCCTCAGCCTTCTGAGTAGCTGGGATTACAGGCGACTGCCACCGTGCCTAGCAATTTTTTTTTTTTTTTGTATTTTTAGTAGAGACAGGGTCTCACCATCTTGGCCAGGCTGGTCTTCAACTCCTGACCTAATGACCTACCCGCCTCAGCCTCCCAAAGTGCTGGGATTACAGGGGTGAGCCACTGCACCCAGCCAATTTTTTGAGATGTATTTCATCTCAAAAGTATAATCTTTTTTCTATCTATATATATTTTTTCTTTTTATTATTATTTTTAAGACAGAGTCTTACTCTGTCACCCAGGCTGGAGTGCAGTGGCATGATCACAGCTCACTATAGCCTCAACCTTCCAGGCTCAAGTGATCCTCCCACCTCAGCCTCCCAAGTAGCTGAGACTACAGGCATGTGTCACTAGGCTCAGCACAACTTTTTTTTTGTGAGACAGAGTGTCACTCTGTCACCCAGGCTGCAGTGCAGCAGTGATCTCAGCTCACTGTAACCTCTGCCTCCCAGGTTCAAGTGATTCTCCTGCCTCAGCCTCCTGACTAGCTGGGATTACAGGTATGTGCCACCATGTCCAGCTAATTTTTTTTTTTTTTGAGACACAGTCTTGCTCTGTCGCCCAGGCTGGAGTGCAGTGGCACGATCTCAGCTCACTGCAACCTCCACCTCCTGGGTCCAAGCGATTCTCCTGCCTCAGCCTCCTGAGTAGCTGGGATTATAGGTGCGTGCCACCATGCCTGGATAATTTTTCTATTGTTAGTAGAGATGGGGTTTCACCATGTTGGTCAGGCTGGTCTCAAACTTCTGACCTCATGATCCACCCGCCTCAGCCTCCCAAAGTGCTGGGATTACAGGAATGAGCCACTGCACCTGGCTTAATTTTATATTTTTAAAAGGGATGGAGTTTCACCATGTTGGCTAGGCTGATCTTGAACTCCTGACTTCAAGTGATCTGCCCGCCTTATCCTCCCAAAGTGCTGGGATTACAGGTATGAGCCACTGCACTCAGCCACCTGCTAATTAAAAAAAAAATTTTTTTATAGAGACAGGGTTTCACTATGTTGCCTAGGCTGGTCTTGAACCCCTATGCTCAAGGGATCCTCCTGTTTTGGCCTCCCCAAATGCTTGGATTCTAGGCAGGACCTACCACACCCAGCTTATATTTTTTCTTTAAGAAACTTGTTGTGCAGGCAAGCAGAGCCCAGACCATGTAGAGTCTTGTTAAAGCTTTAAAATTTTATTCTAAGTACAATAAAGAGTCTTAAAGGATTTTAAGTAAAAGAGTATGTGTATATTTAGCAACTATCCTTCTATTTGCATTTTTACTAATAGTATTTTAATAATCAAGTATGGTTGTTGCATTTTTAAACAGATGCTTTGATAGTGCCTATCACAGTTAATAGCTTTCCTAATACTGAACTTGCATTATACTTGCATTCCCAGCATAAAGTACTGAAACTAACTTGTTAATGTCTTATGTAGACTTTTGTACCTATATTTATAAATAAGATTGGTCAGGCCCGGCATGGTGGCTAATGCCTGGTGGCTCATGCCTGTAATCCCAACACTTTGGGAGGCTAGGGCAGGTAGACTGCTTGAGCTCAGGAGTTCAAGACCAGCTGGGCAACACGGCGAAACCCCATCTCTACAAAAAAATACAAAAAGTAGCCAGGCATGGTGGCATCTACCTGTAGTCCCAGATACTCAGGAGGCTGAGGTGGAAGGATCACTTGAGCTCAGGAGATGGAGGTAGCAGTGAGCCAGGATCACACCACTGCACTCCAGCCTGGGCGATGGAGCCAGACCCTGTCTCAGACAGACAGACGGGCAAAAACCATTGACCCACAGCTTCTTTGTGTGTTTGTGGGCCAATCTTACTCACTTTGTATTATGACATCTTCATTAACTTCCATATTAAACTTGTATTCAATGCCAATTTCAAAAAACTAGAATGAAACAATATGCCTTGTTTCCTTGTTTTTTTTCACTCATTATATTGATATAAAGTTTAATGGTTAGGTAGGATAGTATACTACATGTATATGATCACACTTAATAAGTAACAAAATTTGAAGACAGGACATTTAATAAAACAAACATAAAAACCTATTATATCTAAATATGTTTAAAAATAAAACCCAAAGAACCTCCAATCAATATTTAGCACCCAGTTTGCTATAAACCTACCTTTTCTTCTTTCTATTTGAGGAAGAAAAAAGGAAAAGAAGTCTTCCCAATGTTTTTATATTATAGCATTGACAGGTAAGTACATGGACCTATGAGAGCAAAGGTCCAAAGTTCAAACAGCAGAGACAGTGCCATGGAAACTATGGGTATTCAATAAGTATTGATCAGTGGTAATGACAAAAAAGTAAGGTTATTGTGTTTGGGGATAACAGAAAAATACAAAAGATAAGATGATGCCTCCTTGAGGGAATTACTGTGACAGAAGCATTATTAAGGAAGTCTTAGGTAGACAGTGATTGGACAGGGCTATTACTATGGCTATAGGGCTATTACTATGGCTATAAGTAGCCATGGAACTAGATAGCATTACAACTAATTGGTCATTTAGTCCATTTTCAAAATAAATATCTCCCACAGAGACCTAGCAGACCATGCATTGATCAGCAATCGATAAGGCTGTTAAAGTGATTGGGTTGGTTTTACAGTGGCCTAATAATTTAGTACCAATAGAAAGACTCAGTGGATTACTCTGAATATCAGTGAAATGCAATTTTGGTAACCAAAGAAAAAGAAGAACAATGCAAGTTTGAAAGAGGGGGAAAGTGTTAACAATTTGACTTCAGTATTAAAGGATTTATTCCACTAATGTAAGATCTCGGCTAAGATAAATTGCTAGCATACCAGGTTTTTTTTCTCCCTACCAGTCACTGGGTTTTGAGGCAAGAGAATGAGAGAGTGAGAGTGAGAGAGGGTGAGTGAGTGAGTGTGAGAGAGAGAGAATAAATATAATATGAACGTTAAGGTAAGTAGATTCAGAGTAAGATAAACTACGTATTTTCAAATCTTAACATCTGATGGATTATCTGGTTTTAGATTACTCACAATTGTTTCACAATTTTAGGAGTACCTAAATGATAATTCTATCTGTGGAGTTTGTGGTTTCCTTATGAGACTAAAGAATTATTGCAAGGTACCTTCAGCTTGGAATAAGTTCCTTTCAATACCAAACTCTTTCTCCTTGGACTCTTCATAATCACTCTAGCAAGCAGTGGACATTCTTTACATGTCTATCAGCGTTTTATTTAAACCCTTATACGTTAGATGTGAAATTATATCCCTGGATTATATTTACCCACTGCATTCTACCCTATATAAAGTGGCCTTCTCAGAGCCCAATTTCCACCAATTAAGTATAAGCCCAAGACAGCTGAGAATCAAAATAAGCACGTGGCAACTGGGGGTCATGTTGCCCAAAAAGGCATTGTCCATCATTAAACCCAAGTCTCAAACTCAGCAGAGTGGGAGGTTCACACTGTGAGATGCAAGTAAGAATGGAAATCAACTGTGTGACATCTCACAGTCACTCTGGGGCATATATTCAGTGACTGAATATATATATTTTTTTTATTCTTTTACAGGCAGATCTTCCCTCTGTCGCCAGGCTGGAGTGCAGTGGTGCAATCATAGCTCACTGTAATGTAGAACTTCTGGGCTCAAGTGATCCTCCCACCTCAGCCTCCTGAGTAGCTAAGACTACAAGTACACCATCATGCTGGGTTAGTTTTAAATTTTTTTCTGGAGAGACAGGGTCTTGCTATGGTGCCCAGGCTGGTCTCAAACTCTTGGGCTCAAGTGATCCTCCTGCCTCGGCCTCCCAAAATGCTGGGATTATAGGCATGAGCCACCACACTTGGCCCCATTTCATTATTTAAATTATTTTTATTCCTTCATCCCTTCTTTTTTTTGATGAATATGTGTAATTAAATTTACAGAAAGCACATTAAGTAAATACATGATGTAGCTCCATTGCACAAGAGAAATTGTGTTTGTATCCTCTATTGCACCATCTTTTTAAAAAATGAAGGCCCTGGATATCAATGACTTAATACAGTGTCACATCAGGAATTGTCAATACCCAAACCAGAAACTTGATTTTCTGTGTTCTAACAGAAACTTATATGCCACCAAACAAAAAGCAAAAAAAAGAAAAAAAAAAGACATACTTGATACTATTAGTTCCAAACATAAAAGGAAAACATCATACCTGCAGAATATATTGAGTGAGGTCAACTGCTTCTTTCTTCTCATGTACAAGTAGGGTTTCTTTGTCTTCTACAGTAATAATATTAATTTCTCCACGACGTACCTCCCTCATGCCCAGGGGGCGTTTTCGAACACAAACTCTGATTTTCTCCATCTCAGTCCAAGGATTCTGTTTCTCTGAAGTGTTCTGTCTAATACATGTTTACAAACAGGCTTTTAATTTTTAATAATAGGACAAGATTACTTAACAAGCCAAGCCAAAGTATTGGTACATTTTGCTGTATGCTGGGCATAATATATTTCTTAAGATTGCAAAGTAAAGTATCAGCACTGAGAAAGTTCTCTCTCTATCCCTACCCTACTCCACCCCTTCCCCTCCAAAAAACCCACAAAAAACCGAACCACCAAAAAAAAAAAAAAACCCAACAAACAAAAATCCCCTAAGATATCTTATATGGGATACTATTTTATATAATTATTTCACATCAATTCTTATGTCTTTAGCCCTCCAACTGGCTGCTGAAAAAATATATATTTTTTGAGAAAGGATCTTACTCTGTTACCCAGGCTGGAGTGCAATGGCATAACCCCAGCTCATTGCAACCTCAACGTTCTGGGTTCTAGTGATTCTACTTCAGCCTCCCGAGCAGCTGGGACTATAGGCATACACCACCACAACCAGCTAATTTTTGTATTTTTTGTAGGGACTGTCCCACTATCTTCCTAGGCTGGTCTTGAACTCATGGCCTCAAGCAATCCCTCCTGCCTTGGCCTCTCAAAATGCTGGGATTACAGGCATGAGCCATCACGCCCAGGCTGGAAAATTATTTTTTATGGAATCTTAATTGGCTAAAAAAAAAAAAAAAAACTCAGCAAATGATTTTCTAATATAATGTTTTAAAACAAATTTTTTAAACCAAAATTTAGGGACTTTGCATCATTTCTGCATGTAACTGCAGGTGGAATAAATAAAGAATATATGACTGAATGAATGAAATGTACCATTTTAAGGTAGTATGGAAAAATCTTAACAATCATTAAAACTGGATGGTGGGTTGGGCGCGGTGGCTCATGCCTGTAATCCCAGAATTTTGGGAGGCTGAGGCAGGCAGATCACTTGAGGTCAGGAGTTCGAGATCAACCTGGCCAACAAGGTGAAATCCCATCTCTACTAAAAATAAAAAACTTTGCCAGGAGTGCTCGCTTAAACCCAGGAGGTGAAGGTTACAGTGAGCTGAGATCATGCCATGCCACTACATTCCAGCCTGGGCAACAGAGTGAGACTCTGTCTCAAAAAAAAAAAAAAAAAAAAAAAGAAAGAAAGAAAAGAAACTAGATGATGGACATATAGGGATTCACAGTTCTATTTTCTCTTCTTTTGCATATGTTTAATTTTTCACAAGAAAAGGGAATTTTTTGTTTTGTTTTGAGACAGAGTCTTGCTCTGTCACTCAGGCTGGAGTGCAGCGGTATGAGCACAGCTCACTGCAGCCTCAACTTCCTGGGCTGAAGACATCCTTCCATTTCAGCCAATAGTAGCTGGAACTACAGGTGCATGCCACCACACCTGGCTAATTTTTGTAGAGACAGTGTCTCACCATGTTGCCCAGGCTGGCCTCAAACTCCTGGGCTCAAGCAATCTTGCCTGCCTTGGCCTTCCAAAATGCCAGGATTATAGGCATAAGCCACTGTGCTCATCGAAAATGAAAAATTTTAATGCATGTTTTTTTTTCTTTTGAGAGTCTCACTGTATCACTCAGGCTGGAGTGCAGCGGTGCAATCTCAGCTCACTGCAACCTCCGCCTCCCAGGTTCAAGCAATTCTCCTGACTCAGTCTCTCAAATAGTTGGGATTACAGGCGCCTGCCAGGATGCCCAGCTAATTTTTGTATTTTTAGCAGAGACAGGGTTTTGCCATGTTGGCCAGGTTGGTCTTGAACCCCTGACCTAAGGTGATCCACCTTCATTGGCCTCCCAAAGTGCTGGGATTAGAGGGGTGAGCCACTGTGCCCTGCTTAATGCATCATTTTAGTAAAGGTTTTGTGTTAAAATCTTTAGTTGTTAGCACACTGGTTAGGTGGGAAAATAAAGAAAAGGCTAATTTAAAAAAATTAAAAAAATATTTAGTTGTTGGATATCAATAACCTAATCATATAAAGCTAATTAAAGAGGACAGAAAATGTTTAGTACTTTTTAAAATTGTCCAGGGCTCTAGGATGACTCATATGAACAAAAGGCCCATCATTTTCAAGTTCAAGGGGCAAAAAGACATGCTTGTTTTTCTAAAAAGCTCTAATTTGGGCAGGGTGGAGTAGCTCTCATCTGTGTGCTTTGGGAGGGTCAAGTGGGAGGATCACTTGAGGCCAGGACTTCAAGACCAGCCTGGGTAACACAGTGAGATCCCCGTCTCTATAAAAATTTGAAAAATTAGTTGGGGACAGTGATGTGTACCTGTAGTCCTAGCTATTTGCATAGCTTGACCTCAGGAGTTTGAGGCTGCAGTGGGCTATGACTGCACCACTAGACTTCAGCCTGGGCAACAGAGCAAGACCCTGTCTCTACAAAACAAACAAATAAACAAAAAGTAAAATAAATGAAATGGCAATGGTTAAACTAAAATATGCATTCTATCTGTGATGGTGTTAAACAATGCAAAACAGTATTTTTATTTATAAGCAGTTCCAATTTAGATATTTATGTCATTCAATAAAAAGGTAATATTCAAGAAAATATTTACTCCTTCACCACTGAGTTAACCAATAGAATAGCAACAATCTGACTTCATAGTCAAGGAACAATCTATTCCTCTTAGAATTAAAAGAAGAAAACAGTATTATATGCTCTGTGCTCTCCTAGACCAAACAAAATGTTTTCAGAAACATTGTAAAATTTATATTAAAGATATTTTTACCATAAAACTGAGTCTTCTATTTTTATGGAGTAAAATAACTGATTATGAGATCTTCTGAAACCTTAGCCAATGTAAGACCAGATATAAATACTTTATCTTAACATATGAATAACAGCATTTTTATTATTTATTTATTATTTATTTTTAAATAAAAAGACGGGGTTTCGGCCAGGCGTGGTGGCTCACACCTGTAATCCTAGCACTTTGGGAGGCCGAGGTGGGTGTATCACCTGAGGTCAGGAGTTCAAGACCAGCCTGGCCATCATGGTGAAACCCCATCTTAAAAAAAAAAAAAAAGAAAAAGACGCGGTTTCACCATATTGGTCAGGCTGCTCTTGAACTCCCGACCTCAGGTGATCTGCCCGCTTTGGCCTTCAAAGTGCTTGGATTACAGGCGTGAGCCACCACGCCCGGCCGAATAACAGTATTTTTAAAAAGAAAATATGGCTCAAGAATGAATTTTATTTTCCCATAACTCACGTATATAACGTTTAAAATAAAACAAGCAATTTTTTTTTTACAAGAACATATTTCCTATGATACCATTGTTAGTACTAGGAATTACTTGTTATTTCACCTCTTAGGGACCTTATTTCAAATTCTAACTCAAAACACTAGGTGAAAATAACTTATTGTCACCCTGACTCTCAAACTCTAATCTCCACCAACGATGTCTTACTGTTTGTAATCACCAAAATTATCCGTTTTTTCCAGGGCTGAAACTGTAGAAAGCACTAAAAATCAGGATCATATTTCAATGTGTGCAGATGAACTAACTGCTCCAAAGACCTACTTGATGAAACTACATGCCCTTGTTTTTAACAAAGCATCATTAATTCTCCTGGTTGGTTTAAGTGAATTTGATAACCTTTAAAAAGTCCTGTGGATTGTGTAATATTTTTCTCCATTGTAGAAGGGTTAACTATTTTACTTTCACAGATGTACTAGATGTATCATGTTACGCTATAATAAATAATAAATAATAGAAACAGGTCTCCTACAGATCCTGGCAAGTAGCAGCTGTTTTGATGTACATGAACAATATCGTCTTTCTCCCATCTAGAAAGTCCCAATTTCTCATTAATTTTCCTGTATCCAAGTATTCCTATTATTGATGCAAAAGCTGTTCATGATAATTTGTTATATTTATTTATTGTAAATAAGGAGTAGATACTCTCTGCTGGACATGAAGGAGAGGCCTGCCCTTGCCAGAGGCTACTTTCCCTCAAAAGAAAGAAAAGATAACATTTATTACCTGATACAAGAATGAGGGATTCCATAGTTACACCCTGAAACATGAGAGATTCTTTGAATAATGGGAATATCACAATCCCCCAGTACTGAAGAAAAGTAATTTGGTGAAAACAGCGAAGTGCTGATTTCTGTTTGCACATAGGAATCAGCAGCTGTGGCATTCAGAATTCTTGTTTTTGTATGGTACTGGGAATCATCTGGTAGCGTGTGTTCTAGTGCTTTTAGGTAAGTGGACTTCTGTTTATTTGCAGAGAAATCTGATAAACTGCACATTTCAAACCCATCACTGCTGGCACTTCTGTCTTTATTGTCAACAGGAGAATCAAAATTCAGCTGTCTGCGAGGGCCAGATCTTAATTTCTGAGACTTGATGTGCAGGCTGCTTGTCTGAAGATGAGGCTCTGGGATACTGACTGCTTTACCTTCTTCCTGCATAATCTTAATAATTTTGATAAGTTGGAAGAGACGTTTGCGATCATTCATGTCGTGGACTCCTAATTTGGAGTAGTCCTTCATTGTAATCTTGGCTAATTCATCTACTTTCTGAAGGCCAAGGGCAGTGAAATGAGAATAATACTGTGCAAGTTCAGCTTCACAAAGACATTCATATAACCAGGATGCCATTTTGGTCAACAGGTTTCTATAAACTCTGAAGAGAGAAAGAAAAGCCATTCACTTGAAATAGAGTATATATGATACAACTATGTCTTTTAAAAAATGAAAACCACTAAACAAACATGCAAAAGAATGTTTTGTCAAGTTCTCAATTTTCTGAAAATTATTGATTAAATAGCATAGTGCATGAACAAAGATGCTTTGTATTGCACGTGAATAATTTGTGGTAACATATAATTTGTTAATCTGCTTAATGAAAAGAGATCTTCCATTATATATATACACACAGATACACAAATAAACACATACATAACATATCACTTACTTATTTCTAGGGAGTTCCTTCCAACCTTGCAATGTCTACTTTACACAAGCCACAACTACTGAAACCTTGTTCCCAACAACTGATCGTAGCAGGACTAATTTTAGATGCTCAACTTAATGTCAAGGCATGCTGCACAACTGTTTCCCGTGAATAATGAACAAGGGCTAAGAACTCTTTCAGAATGAAAAGCAGAATTAAATGGCATACCACAGAGGATTATAAACTAATATAACTCAAAGGAAGATAGCACTTGTATTTGCTGAGTACTGGCAAAAGTTAGCTAAATAGAAGTAAAGACATCATCAATTCAGCATCTACCCATTCAGGATTTCAGATCATTCCAAAAGGTGGTCATCAATCTCTACCTGTACAGAATACGAATCAAATAATTTACCCAGGAAATTAATACTATGGTCAAGAGTCTAAATAGTTGTAAAATGTTTTAAAAACTTTAACATTGAGATATTTAACTAAATACTAACAAATGATGTGGTAATAACATATAATCCTGGTCTATTATTAAAGTCAGGATCCTGCGTTCTCTATATTACTGTTAAGTTCATGAAAATATCCAAAAGTAAATAAACTACATTTTCTTTTTTAAAATGATTTCATAATTCAGAGTTTTCAAAAATTCAGTTAGGTAACTAGCGGTAAAACTTTCCTGTTTTCATTTTAATTTATATTTTATCTTTTTTTCTTTATTTTTACAGTTTTTATTATTTACTTCCTGTTGATTTACATATTTTATCTTCTTTCTAGCAGAAATAGAGAAAGAGTTGAGGGTAAGGTAATAAAGATAATCAAAGAACCTTGAATAATTTGCTTTGGAGGAAATACTACTTAGGGTAAAAGGCTAAATGGGCTGAGTAACACATCCTAAACTAATCCTGGCTTTTTCTATTTGTGGCAGATTTGGGTTTTTTCGTGTGTTTTTGTTTTTTGAGATGGAGTCTCACTCTGTTGCCCAGGCTGGAGTGCAGTGGCATGATCTCAGCTCACCTCCACTTCCTGGGTTCAAGCAATTCTCCTGCCTCAGCCTCCCAAGTAGCTGGGATTAGAGGCAAGCGCCACCATGCCTGGCTAATTTTTGTATTTTTAGTAGTGATGGGGTTTTGCTTTGTTGGCCAGGCTGGTCTTGAACTCCTGACCTCAGGTGCTCCACCAGCCTCAGCCTCCCAAAGTGCTGGGATTACAGGCGTGAGCCACTACACCAGCTGGTAGATTTGCTTTTTGAAGGTAGATTTGTTTTTTAAATCAAAAATTCTTTGCAGGTTCTTCCATCAAGAAATGAAGTCTATGTCTTCCCTCATTTCATCTAGGCTAGCCTTGTGACTTGTTTTACCCAACACAATATGGTGGAAGTAATGCTATGCAACTTTCATGCCTAGGCCTCAAGGGCCCAGCCAACAGCCATCACCAAAGCCAGACATGTGAGAAGCTATCTTAGACTATCCAGGCCCAGTGGCATCACTAGATGACTGCGGCCACATGAGTGACCTCAGGTGAGATTAGGAAAAGAACAACCCAAATATCTGGGCAAAGACCAGCCCAAAATCTGACTCACAGAACTGAGCAAATAAAATAATTGTGTTAAGCCACTAAGTTTTGAGGGTAATTTGCTACATTAGCAGTAGATAACTGCAATATCCCTGTGTCTTTTTAGAAAATAAGTTTTTGAAACGAGTCTTTAAGAAATTTATTTAATTAATTTTTTGAGATAGGGTCTTTGGACTCAAACTTGTAGGCACAAGAGATCCTCTCATCTCAACCTCCCAAGTAGCTGGGACTGTAGGTGTGAGCCACCATGTCCAGATTAAAATTATTTTTTATTAGACTTTATTTTCTTGAGTTTTGGTTCACAGCAAAATTGAGTGGAAGGTATAAAAATTTCCCATATATCCCCTGCCTTTCACATGTATAACTTCCCCACGTTATCTGTTTTTTTGGGTTTTCTTTTTGAGGTAGGGTCTTGCTCTGTTGCCCAGGCTGAAGTGCAGTTATGTGGTCATGGCTCACAGCAGCCTTAACCTCCTGGGCTCAAGTGATCCTCCCACCTCAGCCTCCCAACTAGCTGGGACTACAGGTGCATACCATCACATATGGCTAATTAAAAAAATTTTTTTGTAGAGAAAGGGTCTTCCTATGTTGCTCAGGCTAGTCTCAAACTCCTGGGCTCAAGTGATCCTCCTGCCTCAGCCTCCCAAAGTCCTAGGATTACAGGTATAAGCCACCGAACCCAGTCTAAATATGCTTTTGCGTACCACATTCCATTTTACAACGTTGAGTCCCTCCTCCGCCTTCTGAGGCAAACATCAGAATCACTCTAGACACCTGGGTTTTTGTTGTTGTTTATTGTTTGTTCGTTTGTTTTTTGAGATAGTCTTGTTCTATTGCCCAGACTGGAGTGCAGTGGTGTAATCTTGGCTCACTGCAACCTCTGCCCCCTGGGTTCAAGTGATTCTCATGGCTCAGCCTCCCAAATAGCTGGGATTACAGGTGTGCACCACCACGCGCTGCTAATTTTTTTTGTATTTTTAGTAGAGAGTTGGTTTTACCATGTTGGCCAGGCTAGTCTCGAACTCCTGACCTCAAGTGATCCACCTGCCTCAGACTCCCAAAGTGCTGGGATTACAGGCGTGAGCCACCATGCCTGGCCCACTCTAGACACTTTAATAAAAAGTATAGATACCTAGCCGGGCATGGTGGCTCACACCTGTAATCCTAGCACTTTGGGAGGCAGAGACAGGCGGATCACAAGGTCAAGAGATTGAGACCATCCTGGCCAACATGGTGAAACCCCGTCTCTGGGTGTGATGGCATGTGCCTGTAGTCCCAGCTACTCAGGAGGCTGAGGCAGAAGAATCACTTGAACCCAGGAGGCAGGGGTTTCAGTGAGCCGTGATCGCGCCACTGTACTCCAGCCTGGCAACACAGCAAGACTCCATCTCAAAAATAAATAAATAATATATCTATACACACACACACACGTATATGCACAGACAAATCTATGTGTATATATATGTATACATAGATCTATCTATCTATCTAAATATACAGATAGATCTATATATCTATCTAACACACACACACACAGATACCTGGGCCCATCCCAGATCTATAGAAAACCAAAAAGCAACATGAAAAAACTCCCAGGTTGTTTTAGGAAAGACAGACATAAGAACTTCGAAAAAGTTCCCTAGGTGATTATGATTGTATGCCACTGAATTACAGCTATCAAAATTACAAATACAAATGCACTGATCCAGCAATTCTACCTCTAGGAACTTATCCTTATCCTCCAGATATTACATAGAAGTATGAAATGACATAAATACGATGTTATTAATTACAGCACTGCCTGTAATAGCAAAGTCATGGAATAGCGACTGGTTAAATAAATTATGATAGTCCATTTAATGAATACTATGAGGCAATTACAAAGAGTAAGTAAACTGTAATATGTTATTTAAAAAAGAAAGCTCTCCAATATATTGTGAATAAAGCAAGGTAAAGAGCACTTTGTAAGAGAGAGAGATAAATGATCTATAATAAATATATATATGTGCTTATCAGACAAAAAAATATCACTGACAGGATGCACAAGTAATAATAGTGGTCTTGCGGGGGTGAGGGGAAGTAGGTGATAGAGGACGATTATGGGAACGAAACTACTGTATACTCGTAAATGCTGGTAGTTATTATTACCTTTCCTATTGTTTTTTCTATTTCACTGGTGTCTCTATCACCCAGGGCAAGACCTTAAACAATTTGTTTTTAAAATTTTGAAACTATGTGACTGTATTATTTATTTTAAATATATATTTCTAAATAAAAAAGTATATATATTTCTAATTCCACCTCTTTCTCTCTCCCAGCCTCCCCAAATTGACCTGATACAACTGTTTTTTAAGATTTTAGTGGCTTCTAGCCTTTTAAAAAATTGTATATAACACTGTTCTCATAACTATATTGCAATCTATGCTTTAACATAAACATTCTCATATGCTATTCATTACAGCCATAAAAAACAATCCATACTATCATAAATATATGCTGACTAGATTAATTTCAGGGAAATGTGACTTCTCTCTAAACTCCTGTGGAGTTTTGGTGATAAAACTGACAGGGGATTTATGACATAAGGACTCATTTTAAAAAAAATTTACTGCCAGCCTTGTTCCAGAGATAATGTAAGATGGCTCTGCCTTGTACTACTGTGTGAATTATTAAAGACAAAAGCAATATGATCCCACTCAGCCAAGCACTGCGCTAGGTAGGTGTGCAACAAATATTTTAAGTGAACAGTATCTGCTTAGATTCTGTTCATTTTAAATATTTAGAAATGGGCAGGGCACAGTGGCTCATGCCTGTAATCCCAGCACTTTGGGAGGCTAAGGCCGGTGGATCACTTGAAGTCAGGAATTTGAGAACAGCCTGGCCAACAAGGTGAAACCCTGTCTCTACTAAAAATGCAAAAATTAGCCAGGTGTGGTGGCGAGCACCTGTAATCCCAGCTATTCAGGAGGCTAAGCCAGGAGAATCACTTGAACCCAGGAGGCAGAGGTTGCAGTGAGCTGAGATTGTGCCATTGCACTCCAACCTGGGTGACATAGCAAGACTCCGTCTCAAAAATAAAAAAACACATTTAGAAATGTTCTATTATCGGCTGGGTGTGATGGGTCATGCCTGTAATCTCAGCACTTTGGGAGCCAAGGTGGGTGCATCACGAGGTCAGGAGATCAAGACCATTCTGGCCAACATGGTGAAATACCATCTCTACTAAAAATACAAAAATTAGCTGGGTGTGGCAGTGTGTGCCTGTAATCCCAGGTACTCAGGAGTCTGAGGCACAAGAATCGCTTGAACCTGGGAGGTGGAGGGTGCAGTGAGCCAAGATCACACCCCTGCACTCCAGCCTAGTGACAGAGCAAGACTCCATCTCAAAAAAAAAAAAAAAAAAAAAAAAAAAGGGCCACTATCTTACCCAAGGCAACCAAGTGATGAAAAGATTCCATAACACCTGCTTATGTGGCCATAGAGCCATTTTCTCTGAGTTTCCTAACTGTTTATAAGTCTCGTCATC
>CAUYLG010070387.1:0-39524 GCA_963573385.1 Cacajao melanocephalus
ATGAAAATAAAAAAAAATGTTAAAAATAAATGGGGGGTGTTATTTTTAAAAATCAAATGTTAACAAGAAAAAAAAAAAAAAAAAAAAAAAAAAAAAAAGCAGGAGTCGCAATTCTCGTCTCTGATAAAACAGTCCTTAACCCAACAAAGATTAAAAAAACACAAAGAAAGGCATTACATAATGGTAAAGGGGTCAATGCAACAAGAAGAGCTAACTATCATAAATATACCTGCACCCAATACAGGAGTACCCAGATTCATAAACCAAATTTTTAGAGACCTACAAAAAGACTTAGACTCCCACAGAACAATAGTGGAAGACTTTAACACCCCATTGTCAATATTAGAACAACGAGACAGAAAATTAACATGGATATTCAGGACTTGAACTCAGCTCTGGATCAAGTAGACCTAATAGATAGCTACAGAACCCTCCACCCCAAATCAACAGAATATATATTCTTTTCAGTAGTACATAGCACTTATTCTAACATTTACCTGATAATTGGAAGTAAAACATTCCTCAGCACATGTAAAAGAACAGAAATTATAAAAAACAGTCTGTCAGACCACAGTGCAATCAAATTATAACTCAGGATTAAGAAATTCACTCAAAACCACACAACTACATGGAAACTGAACAACCTGCTCCTGAATGACTACTGGGTAAGTAGAGAAATTAAGGCAGAAATAAATAAGTTCTATGAAACCAGTGAGAACAAAGATACAACATATCAGAATTTCTGGGACACAGCTAAAGCAGTGTTTAGAGGGAAATTTATACCACTAAATGCCCACATAAGAAAGCAGGAAAGATTTACTATAAACACCTTTATGCAAATAAACTAAAAAATCCAGAAGAAATGGATAAATTTCTGGATGCATATACCCTCCCAAGACTAAACGAGGAAGAAGTTGAATCCCTGAATAGACCAATAACAAGTTCTGAAATTGAGGCAGTAATTAATGCCTTACCAACCAAAAAAAGCCCAGGTCCAGACAGAGTCACAGCCAAATCTACCAGAGTTACAAAGAGGAGCTGGTACCATTCCTTCTGAAACTACTCCAAACAACAGGAAAAGAGGGACTCCTCCATAACTCACTTTATGAGTCAGGCATCATCCTAATACTGAAACCTGGCAGAGACACAACAAAAAAAGAAAATTTTAGGCCAGTATCCCTCATGAACGTAGATGCGAAAATCCTGAATAAAACACTGGTAAACCAAATCCCACAGCACATCAAAAAGCTTATCCACCAAGATCAAGTTGGCTTCATCCCTGGGATGCAAGGCTGGTTCAACACATACAAATCAATAAACGTAATCCATCACATAAACAGAACCAATGACAAATGCCCGTAATCCCAGATACTTGAAAGGCTGAGGCAGGGAATTGCTTGAACCTGGGAGGCAGAGGTTGTGGTGAGCCGAGATCGCGCCATCGCACTCCAGCCTGGACAACAAGAGCAAAACTTCGTCTCAAAAAAAAAAAAAAAACAAAAAAAAACATGATTATCTCAATAGATGCAGAAAAAGCTTTTGATAAAATTCAACCCCACTTCATGCTAAAAACACTCAACAAACTAGGTATTGATGGAACATATCTCATAATAATAAGAGCTATTTTTAACAAACCCACAGCCAATATCATACTGAATGGACAAAAGCTGGAAGCATTCCCTTTAAAAACCAGCACAAGACCAGGATGCCCTCTCTCACCACTACTATTCAACATAATATTGGAAGTTCTGGCCAGGGCAATCAGGCAAGAGAAAGAAATAAATGGTAGTCAAAGAGGAAGAGAGGAAGTCAAATTATCTCTGTTTACAGATGACATGATTGTATATTTAGAAAACCCCATCGCCTCAGCCCAAAATCTCCTTAAGCTGATAAGCAACTTCAGTAAAGTCTCAGGATATAAAATCAATGTACAAAAGTCACAAGCATTTCTATACACCAATGATGGGCAAACAGAGAGCCAAATCATGAGTAAACTACATTCACAATTGCTACAAAGAGAATGACATACCTAGGAATACAAAATGGGCAAATGCTGGAAGCATTCCCTTTGAAAACTGGCACAAGACAAGAATGCCTTCTCTTACCACCCTATTCAACTTAGTATTGGAAGTTCTGGCCAGGGCGAACAGGCAAGAGAAAGAAATAAAGGGTATTCAAATAGGAAGAGAGGAATTCATATTGTCTCTGTTTGCAGATGACATGATTGTATATTTAGAAAACTGCATGTCTCAGTCCAAAAACTCCTTAAGCTGATAAGCAACTTCAGCAAAGTCTCAAGATACAAAATCAATAGGCAGAGAGCCAAATCATGAGAGAACTCCCATTCATGATTGCTGCAAAGAGAATAAAATACTTAGGAATACAACTTACAAGGGATGGGAAGTGCCTCTTCAAGGAGAACTACAAACCACTGCTCAAGAAAATAAGAAAGGACACAAACAAATGGAAAAACATTTCATGCTCATGGATAGGAAGAATCAATATTGTGAAAATGGCCATACTGCCCAAAGTAACTTATAGATTCAATGCTATTCCCATCAAGCTACCATTGACTTTCTTCACAGAATTAGGAAAAAAATACTTTAAATTTCATATGGTACCAAAAAAAGAGCCCGCATAGCCATGACAATCCTAAGCAAAAAAAGCAAAGCTGGAGGCATCACACTACCTGACTTCAAACTATACAAAGTTACAATAACCAAACAGCATGGTAGTGGAACCAAGACAGATATGTAGACCAATGGAACATAACAGAGGCCTCAGAAATAACGCTACACATCTACAACCATCTGATCTGTTGACAGACCTGACAAAAACAAGCAATGGGGAAATGTTTCCCTATTTAATAAATATTGTTGGGAAAATAGGCTAGCTATATGCAGAAAACTGGACCCTTTCCTTACACCTTATACAAAAACTAAGTCAAGATAGATTAAAGACTTAAATGTAAGACCTAAGGCCATAAAAACTTTAGAAGAAAATGTAGGCAATATCATTCAGGATATAGTCATGGGCAAAGACTTCATGACTGAAACACCAAAAGTAATGGCAACAAAAGCCAAATTGACAAATGGGATCTAATTAAACTAAAGAGCTTCTGCACAACAAAAGAAACTATCATCAAAGTGAACCGGCAACCTACAGAATGGGAGAAAAATCTGCAATCTATCCATCTGACAAAGGACTAATATCCAAAATCCACAAGAACTTAAACAAATTTACAAGAAAAAAAAGTCATCAAAAAGAGGGCCAAGATTATAAACAGACACTTCTCAAAGGAAGACATTTATGTGGCCAAGAAACATATGAAAAAAGCTCATCATCACTGGTCATTACAGAAATGCAAATCAAAACCACAATGAGATACCATCTCATACCAGTTAAAATGGGGATCATTCAAACATCAAGTAACAATAGATGCTGGAGAGGATCTGGAGAAATTGGAACACTTCTACACTGCTGGTGGAAGTGTAAATTAGTTCAACCATTGTGGAAGACAGTGTAGTGCTTCCTTAAGGATGTAGAACCAGAAATACCGTTTGACTCAGCAATCCCATTACTGGATATGTACCCAAAGGATTATAAATTATTCTAGTATATAGATGCATGTACACATATGTTTATTCCAGCACTGTTCACAATAGCAAAGACTGGGAACCAACCCAAGTGCCCATAAATGGTAGACTAGATACAGAAAATGCGGCACATATATGGCATGGAATACTATGCAACCATAAAAAAGAATGAGTTCATGCCTTTTGCAGGGACATGGATGAAGCTGGAAGCCATAATTCTCGGCAAACTAACACCAAAACAGAAAGCAAACACCACAGGTTCTCACTCATAGGTGGGAATTGAGCAATGAGAACACATGGATACAGGGAGGGGAACATCACACACTGGGGCCTATTGGTGCAGGGGATAAAGAGAGGGAGAAATACCTAATGTAGATGATGGGTTGATGGGTGCAGCAAACCACCATGGCACATGTATACCTATGTAATAAACCTGTACATTCTGCACATGCATCCCAGAACTTAAAGTATAACTTAAAAAATATATATGTCAGCTGGATGGAGAGTGCTCCCTTTTCTACTTTCTTCCATATCAATAATAGCTGAATACTTGACTGAGTGAAACTTTTTGAGTAGATGTTGTATGCGAAGTTCAATTTATAAGTTAAGTTCAGTTGTATCTCATCTTTCTTAAAAAAAAAAAAAGACTCAATTTCAATTTCCAAGCCCTATCCCATTCCAGTCCTTCTTAGTCTTTCTCTGCTGTTATAAGAAAAACCCAGAAGTGTATAGAAAAGTTTTCCCCCAATTGGGAGGAAGCAGAGACCAAAGCATGACTCATAAGTCCAGCTTGGTGAATAGAAGAGTTTATTAGGACTTATATACAGGGCACTCCTTGGCAACATCAGGACAGTTCAAGAGTTCCACACCACCTCCCATCTCTAAACTGCTTTTAAGCTAGTTTTCTGGCTCTTTGGCTACTGTGTTTGAGAGATGAGACTGTTTTTCTTGGTAGGTTTTTTAATACTTTCCAGGTCGATTGAGTTCTTAGGGACACCTGCTCCTTGGCTGGGCACCGTGGCTTTGGCTCACTGCCCAGCCTTCAAGATTCAAGCAGTGAACATACACACTTAAGTAACCTGGTGGGGGACCTGTCACACTGCACCTGCCCAGCCCAGAGTTGTGTTCTGGTTCTAGGTCCCACGAAATGACATCAGGGGCTTCTGCAACCACTCTGGCAATTACTCCAGTTATCTCTTGACCTTAGCAGCTTTGGCAATCTTTATTGCTGTTATAGCTCCTTTGCCTAAGGAATCTACAGTGAGACTGCCCATGGCTCCCCTGCCTGAGGCACCTCAGTTCCCCTCCTCTTGGGAGTCTTGCCAGCTTCTCAGGCACTGCCAGTAAGAAGCGTAGTGATCACCTCTGCTCTCAAGATCCACAAGCCCACCTCCTCCTTTCCCTCAGCCTTGGGAACGGTCGTGTACAAGGGCAGAGGAACATTTGCGCTTTATGTTTCCTCAAGGCATTCTATCTCTGTCTTCTAATTATACCCCATCCTTTAGTGCTTCCTTCAAACCTACATTCTCTGAAGGTTTAAGGCTTTGGGAAAACAAAAGAAAGAATGACTTGCAAGCCATTTCCACTTTCTGTCCTGTCCCTAAATTGGCTGAATGTTTGGGGTAGTGGTAGGATGGGGATGAGGGGTAGAAAAAAGGCAGGAAACATACAGTACAGAGCACATGTGCACATCCACACTCTCCCACCAGACACACACAGACTCATGTGCCAGCACGTATACCATATGTTTCACATGTATCAGCTCATTTAATCCTCATACAACCATACAAAGGAGATAGTAGTATCTCCATTTTATGAGTGAGAAAACTGAGGCTTGAGGAGAATTAAGTTATTTGTCCAGATTTGCCAAAATAGTATACACTAGAGCTAGGAATTCAACTCAAAATACATCATCCCCAAGTCGATTCAATCAATAACTCCATTAACCTCTGTCTAATGATAAAATTTCTAAAAATCAAATAATATTAATTACTTTATGCAAGCATGGTGGTGGGAAACGCCTGTAGTCCCAGCTATTCAGGAGGCTAAGGTGGGAGGATTCCTTGAGCCCAGGAGGTCGAGGCTGCAGTGAGCCATTATCACGCTACTGAACTCCAGCCTGGGTGACAGAACATGACCATGTCTCAAATAAATAAAAACAAAAATAATATAAACCTTTACACAGGTCTACTGAAAAAAAAAAGCTTCTGAAAGGTAAATCATGCCTTTTATTTATATTACTGAAGATTTCTGAGACACGTTAGCCTTGCTTCCCAAAGAAATACATAAAAAATGAACCTTAACATAAATATAACATCATATAATTATTTTAAAATTACTATTGTAACTTTAAACTTTTTGATAATAAGGTTAATACATCTCCCTTAAAATGCCTAAATTGCCTATAAATAAAAAGCAATAAATAGTAATTTATATTTCCACCTATACATAGATTTGAGCGGTTACTTAGTGAGGCTGATATAGCTATACAATGCTCAGGAAACTAGATGTTGACATGGAGAAGGCAAACTGTCCTGGAAAAGAAAGGTCCTTAAACACTTACTGTCAAGACATTTTGTGCCTATCTTGAGACACTAGTACTTCTTAAATGCTAGGGGCACTCTCAACTGTTATTGATTCCATTGATTCATAGTGTAGCAAGGTGGGCAATCTGGTATTTACTCGAAGGGAAGGCAAGAATAGAATGAGAAAGTAGAGAAAATTGTGATGACCTTTTAGAAAAAGAATTTTAAAATATGTATCATTCTTTTTAACCAATGGCTCTGGACCAAGTGACATGCAAGTGCAAAAAAGTGAACCCAAACACAAACCTTTCACTCTTCCCAAAAAATAACCCAAAATGGATCCCAAACCTAAATGTAAAACTCAAAATTATAAAACTCCTAGAAGATAACGTAGGAGAAAATCTAGTTGATCTTGGGTTTGGTGATGACTTTTTGTCTACAACCCCAAAGGCACAATTTATGAAAGAAAGAACTGATAAGCTGGACTTGATTAAAATTTAAAATTTCTGCTCTATTAAAGACACTGCCAAGAAAATGAAAGATAAGTCACAGACTGGGAAAAAATAGACATATCTAATAAAAGGCTGTTACCCAAAATATACAAAGAACTCTTAACGTTCAAAAATATGAAAAAAAAAAAAAACGAGCCAAAGACCTTAATGGACATCCTACTAAAGAAGACATACAGATGGCAAATAAGCTTAAGAAAAGATGCCTCACAGTATAAGTCATCAGGAAAAAGCAAATGAAAACAACAAAGAGATACACACCTATTAGAATAGCCAGATTCAGAATACTGATAACACCAAATGCTGAAAAGTTTATAAAGTAATAGGAACTCTCATTCATTGCTGCTGGGAATGCAAAATGGGACAGATGCTTTCAAAGACAGTTTGATAGTGTCTTACAAACTAAACATGTGGTTACCGTATAATCCGCAATCATGCTCCTTGGTATTTAGCCAAGAAAAGTTAAAAACTTATATCCACACAGAACCTATGCATGGATGTTTATAACTGGTTTATTCATAATTGCCAAAACTTGGAAGCAATTAAGATGTCCTTCAGTAGAGGATGGAAAAATAAACTGCCGTACCCCCAGATGATGGAATATTATTTGGTGTTAAAATGAAAGAAATTCTCCAGCCATTAAAAGATAGAGAAGAAATTCAGATGCCTATTACTAAGTTGAAAAAAAAAAAGCCAATCTGAAAAGGCTACACACTGTATGATTCCAACTATATAACATTTTGATAAAGGCAAAATTATAGAGACAATAAAAAGAATAGTTGTTGCCAAGAGGCATGGGGGGAAGGAGGGATGAATAGGCAGAATACAGAGGATTTCTGGGACAGTGAAAATGCTCTGTATGATACTATAATGATGGATACATGTCATTTATATCCACATTTGTCCAAACTCATAGAATGTTCAATACCAAAACATAAAACATAAACACCCTTATGTAAAATATAGACTCTGAGTAACAATGATGTATCAATGTAGTTTCATCAGTTGTAACAAATGTACCATTTTGGTGAAGGACTTTGATAATGAGGGAGTTATCATGTGTGGGGACAGGAAGTATATGGGATATCTCTGTACCTCCCTCTGAATTTTGCTGTGAAGCTTAAACTGCTCTAAAAATGGTCTACAATTTTATAAACATTGAAAAAAAATTAAAAATTTACTCCCTTTGATTCAGCTGTTCTATTTCTGAGAATTTGTGATTGTCCTTTGATGTGTCAATCTGGCTAGACTATAGTTCCCACTTATTCACAAACACTTAGGTAGGTGATACTATGAAGATATTATTTTTTAGATGTGATTAATGTCTATAATCAGTTGACTCTAGTGATGGAAATTATTGATTACCATAAGCAGTATTCAATCAGTTAAATAAGACTCAGTGAGGTTATTCAATCAGTTAAAATGGCTTAAAAGCAGAGTTAGGCTTCTTTGAAGATGCATTTCTGCCTATAGATATCAGTTCCTCCCTTCCTCCCTCTCTCCCTCCCTCCCTTCTTTCCTTCTTTCCTTCCCTCATTTTTTCTGTACAAACAGAGTCTGGTTTTGTGACCAAACTGGCTTGGAACACCTGGTTTCAAGCAATCCTCCCGTCATGGCCCCACAAAGTGCTGGGATTAAAGGCATGAGCCACCTCATCTGGCCTTAGACAGCAGTTTCAGCCCATGCAAGAGAGTTCCAGACTGCCCTTCCTGACATCCTCCCTGTGGATTTCACACTTGCCTAGCTAGCCTCAATAATCATGTAAGCCAGTTCCTTGCAATACATCTCTTATCTCCATCCACTAAAGCAGTGAAGCTGACTGATACTCTAACAAAATAAAATAATCTGAAATTTGGGAAACAGCTTCATGTAATAAGAGATTTGCTGAAGTATTTTTTAAAACCAAACTGAAGTGTGCAATATTACAGTATTAACTGAAGTAATTATGGCACAGTCAGTTATATTTTAGTTATATGCATGCAATTTTTATAGTGTTATAGGAAAAATGTTTAATTCCAAGTTTGAAATGCAAAATAGAAACTGTGTGCAGAATCACAGCTATGTAAACATGTATCCTAAAAAAAAGGCCTAGAAGAAAACATCTATTAAGAGAGGTCATATTTAGAAAACTACTTATTACATTTTAGAGTGGGAAAAATAAAGCAAATTTTACTCTTTAAAAAAAAAAGCCAGCAGCTTATTTTAATACAACACATTTGTTCCGAATTGAGGGCACTTCCAAATATACATTATTTTAAAAGTAATGCTTTTTAATATAATGATAATTTTTGAAGAAACTTGTGCTTTAAGAGTTTATGACAATATATTCCTACATAATGTATAAACTTAAGTAACTTTATTGCAAACATACTGAACTACTCCAGATGCAACAGCATAAGCAATATGAAGTCACATGTTATAAAGGAAGAGATAAACACTCTGAATTTTCAAATACTTTTTGGTACTAAGGTCTAATAACTTGCCGTTACTCATGTTACATTTTGTGATACATTATACAGAGTGACTAATAAATGCTAACCATAACTAGTACAATTAATCAGAAAAATAAATACACAGAAAGCACAGATAAGATAGTTACTATGATCCTGCTTGGTGAACAATTGCCTGAAATTAGATTTTCAGCAGAATTTTTTCCTTCAAAATGAACCATAATTTTAGTGGTTATAATAGGTGTATATTTTAATGCTTGTATATCTGACTTCTATGCAAAATAAATTATTAATGCTTCTCATTACCCGATTACTCCTTTGCCATTCTCTCATTTGTGTGTGTTCTGGCAGGTCTTTGCATATGCATCTGAACACATCTTCCTTCTCTCCTAAGCTATCAGAGAAGTCAGGAAAAAAGATATAGATGAAGTAAGAGCTATATACCCATGAGATTATTTAAGTAGTTAAATCAATACGGAATATGTACAGATAAAGATATGAAATGAATTCTCCACTTTCTTCTACGATTTGCTCAATGAAGATAAAAACCTGGTAATATACCTTAGGCCTAGTTGCCACACTCAGTTACTTAATATCTAATCTGTTATCACTTCTTAAAACATATTTTATACAGCCATTTATAGACACATCAAATCTAAAGCAAATAGCTCAACAGCAGAAACCATTGTTTTGTGTTTTGTAAGAATTATACTACCCTTCTTTATTAAAATATTTACTATGCAAATATGTGTGTATATGCATAGGAATATTGATGTATCTCAATAGGTCAAATCCACAAAGACATTTTTAAAGGCATAAAAATCTTGACAACAAATACTATGTGAGTGTTTGGTATCCAGATACGAAATTCTGCTTGCCTTATGTCTCTGGATCATAGAGTGACAACAGATTTTCAGATTTGGAAAAAGTTAAAGTTTGGAAGATTCTGAGATCATAAAGCAGGGTTTAGGCTAAGAATGTAATACAATGCATCTGTATGCCTCCCTCTCCCAGTGCTCCTGGGGCACCAGCTCTTTTGAAAGGGCATCATCCTGGGAAGGTATGCTCTTTGGTAAGCAATCCTGAACTCTATGAGATCATAATCATTATTTTATACAGAAATTCTGGAAGAAGTCAATAAACTTTGGAAATATGCTATGGGTATATCAGCTTATTAGAGAAAACGTAGTGATTGTGAAGGGCTGATGACAATTCTGAATCCTCTTCTTTAAGACCATCTGTTTTCATTTACATTCAGTTGTTCATCTGTTATTCATCCAGGAAGGTTTACTAGTAGCCTAAGCATATTTAAGTAGTTGATTCATTGAATCTACATAGAAAGATAATAATATAGTAGTTGAATCACTCAATCTACATACAAAGTTAATGATATACTCAATGGTCAGTGATATGGTTTGGTTGTGTCCCCACCCAAATCTCATCTTAAATTGTAGTTCCCTTAATTCCCATGTGTTGTGGGAGGAACCTGGTAGGAGGTAATTGAATCATTGGTATTGTTACCTCCATACTCTTCTTGTGATATTGAGTTCTCACAAGATCTGTTGGTTTTGTAAGGAGCTTTTCTCCTCCTTCACTCTGCACTTCTCCTTGCTGTTGCCATGTTAAGAAGGACGTACCTGCTTTCCCTTCTACCACGATTATAAGTTTCCTGAGGCCCTTCTAGCCATGCTGAACTATAGCGAATTAAACCTCTTTCCTTTATAAATTATGCAGTCTTGAGTATGTCTTTATTAGCTACATAAGAATGAACTAATAGAGTCAGAAAAGATTAAAGATAAAAGATTATATATATATATTTTCTGCTTATTAAATATTCTGCATATATATGTGTACTGGAACTGTGGAACATATATATATATATGATCGTTTGTTCATATACATATACGTTCCAGTACAAGCAAAAAGATGACACTTGAAAGGGGTAATTGTTGTTGTAGTTTCTATTTACATTGTAAATATAATAAATATAGAAATATAGAAACCTCACAGCAATTTCTCCTTTTAATTGTGGCCTTATCTTTTTTGTTGGTATTAGAACTCATCATCAATATTAATGCTATGATATCTGAGGCAAGTGGCCATTCAGTTCTATGATTCGCAACCTAGAGTTCTTATGTTCTGAAACTGCAATACTATACCATGAACTAAATATAGGCCTTTATCCTGAATCATCAGATAAACTCATATGTAAAGCATTAATCTTACATTAAATCAAGAAAGGTCATTTTATTAAATAGAATGCAAAATTCACATAAACCTTTAAAACAAAACACTTGGTTTACTTTAGGCTGCATCCTTGGACTTGTAGGGCCATTCACTGACTCTTCTAAGCTACTTTTCCTTAACTCATTCACTCTAAAACAGAACACTAAAGGCAAAGACATGAAAGAAAAAAAAACAGTGAATTAAATTTTACTAGAATAAAAAGTGCTCATTCTTTTTTAAAAAAAGATGTTTAAAAAATGAAAAGCAAACCAAAAACTGGAGAAAATATTCACAATACGTATGTTAGAAAAAGACTTTTATCCAGAATATATAAAGAACTTTTGTAAGTTAATAATAATGAACAACTCAACTAAAAAATGGCCAAAAGATTTAATAGGTACATTTCAAAGGAATATAAATGTACACTGATAGTGATTTAGCATGTATGTGTGGGTAAAAAGATGATCCGTATCATTAGTCATCAGAGAAATACAAACTAAGTCCACAATTAAATACAACTACAATACCTATAATTGACTAAAATTAAAATGACTGACAATATCAAGTGTTGATAAGTATTGTGATCTGAATATATTCCTTCAAAATTCATAGTTGAAACTTAACAATAGTAATTATATTCAGAGATGCAGGTATGGCGTTTAGGAGGTGATTTTTTGTTCACTCAGGCTCCATTCTCAAAAATGGTATCAATGATCTTTATAAGCAAAATTAAAGATAGCACTTCAGTGCCTTTAGCCCTTCCATTCCTTCTACTACGTGGAAACATAGCAAAAGCACCATCTATGAAGCAGAGTAGGTCTTTATCAGACACTGAATTTGCTGGTACCTTGATCTTGGACTTTTCTGCCTCCAGAATGGTCAGAAATACATTTCTATTATTTGTAAATCACCTAGTCTGTGGTATTTTGTTATAGCAACTCAAATGGTCTAAGACATAAATAGGTACAGAGAATTCAGATGCTACTAATGTAATATACCTAAAAATTTGAAAATGGATTTGGAACTGGGTAATGGTTAGAGACTGGAAGAGTTTGGAGATATATGCTAGAAAAAGCTTAGATTGCCTTGAACTAAGCACGAAGGGCAATTCCTGTGAGGGCTCAGAAGAGAGCTATAGGGAGAACTTAACTCTTGGAGAGTATCTAAGTGGTCATGAACAGAATGTTGTAGAAATATGGACAGTAAAAGCAATTCTGATGAGGTCTCAGTTAGGCATGAGAAACAAGGTATTGGAAACTGGAGGAAAGGTCATCTCGTTATAAAGCAGAAAAGAACTTGGCTGAATTGTGTCCCCTTCCTAGTGCTTTGTGGAAGGCAGAATTTAAGAATGACAAACTAGGATATTTGGAGAAAGAATCTCTAAGAAATGTGTCAAGGGTGTGGCACAGCTTCTCTTGACTTCTTATAATCAAATGCAAGAGGAGATAAATGAATTAAAAATAGAATTTAGAATAAAAAGGGAAGCAGATCTTAGAATTGAAAAATTCTCAGCTTGTAACAAAGCAAAGGCATGTTCAGAAGAGAACACCAAGAGTGTGACCAAGGGACTGTTTGTTAAGGAGATTAGGTATGCACATAAGGAAGTCAGATGCTATTCACCTACAAAATGGGAGAATGATTCCAAAGCCATCTTGAAGATCTTCAAAACACCCAATCCTATCACAGGGCCTTGAAGGCGGAACTATCTCAAAGGCCCATGGGACCTTGTGGTTTACTGCCCAGGGCCACCTTAAGTTTCTGCTTCTACATTCTGGCACAGTGTTCCTCAGCCACTCCATGTGTGGCTTGCAGTCTGCAATGACCACCACTCCAGAAGGCACTGGTGGTAAACCTTAGCAGCATCCACAGGGTGTGAAGTCTGCAGGTGCGCAGAGTGCACAAACTATGGGGGCATAGCTACCTTCATGTAGATTTCAAAGGATGTTCTGGGAGGGCCTTGGGGCCCAGACAGAGAACTGCCACAGGGACAGGACCATCTCAGAGAGTCTCTACTAGGACAATGCTTAGCGGAGCCATAGGGGCAGGGCTCTCCTGAGACCATTAGAGCCACCAGTGTACAACACCAGCCTAGGAGAGTCACAGGCACCAGACTCCAACCTGCGAGTCAGGCCCCAACTTGGGCCTCAAGGTATCCAAAAGGTGGGACATGGAGTCAAAGACTCTTCTCAAGCCTCAAAATGTGATATTGTTTGCCTTTTTGGATTGTGGAGTTACATGGAACCTATTATCCCTTTCTTCATTCCTATTTTTCCCTTTTGGAATAGGAATGTCTATTTTATGCCTGTTCCACCATTATATTTTGGAAGCACACAACTTGTTTAATTTCACAGGTTCACAGTCGGAGGGGATTTTGCCTTAGGATGAATCAGACCTTGAGTCTCACTCATATCTAATTTAGATGATACTTAGTCTGGACTTCAGATTTTTGAGTTGATGCTGGAATGTGTTAAGATTTTTGAGGCTACTAAGATGGAATAAATATATTTTGCAAGTGAGATGAACAAAAAATTTGGAGGGGGTCCAGGAGTGGAATTTTATCCCCCAAAATTCATATGTTGAAATTTGATTGTCAATATAATAGTATCAATTCCTTTAGGAGTCAATTAGGTCATGAGGGCTCTGCCCGTGTGAATGGGATAAATACCCTCATAGAAGAGGCTTCATACAGAGTTTATCTCTTCTATCCCTGACACCTCTTCTGCCATGTGAGGACACAGTGATTATTCCTTCTGCCCTCTGCCTTCTGCCATGTAAGGATGCAGTAACCAGGCACCAGCTTGAAATCTGACAGCAGCCCTCACTAGACAGTGAATCTGCTGGTGCCTTGATCTTAAACTTCCCAGCATCCAGAACCATGAGAAATAAATTTATATTATATATACATCACCGAGTCCAAGGTATTTTGTTATAGTATCATAAACAGACTAAAACATTGAAGATATGGAGCTACTAGACTCTCATATGCTGCTGATAGGAATTGTACAACTACTTTGGGAAACAGTTTGGCAGCTTCTTTGAAAATTAAGTATACACTTACCTCCTAGAAACAAGAGACATCAAAAAAAAAATATGTTCACACAAAAACTTGCATACTGCAAACAAAAATAAAATTCTAAACCCCCCAACCATTCTGAATGAACCCCTCCTCTCGGCCAAGAGCACTCCAAAGTTAACCTGTAAAACTAGTTCAGGCCATGATGGGAAGGAGGAGTCAGGATGTGCCTTATTACCATTAACATCAACACAGACCTTAAGACTGATAGACAATGCTCTTTAAATCAGATAAGAAACATTTACAATCTGTTCTCTCTGAAGCCTGCTACCTGGAGGCTTCATCTGCATGATAAAACCTTGGTCTCCACAACCCTTTATAGTAACCCAGACATTTCTTTCTACTGATTCCAGATCTTTATTTTAATTTTACTTTTTTTAAAACTCCCATGACAAATTAGATTCCAGGTTTTTAGATAATAACTCAACTAACTACCAATCAGAAAATCTCTGACTGTGCCAGTGACCTGGAATCCTCCACATCCTGTTGTCCTACTTTTCTGGACCAAACCAATGTACATCTTACATGTATTGATGTCTTTTGTCTCCCAAAAATGTGCAAAACCCAGTTGTAGCCTGACAACTTTGGGCACATGTCATCGAAACCTTCTGAGGCTGTGTCGCAGGCATGTTCTTAACCTTGGCAAAATAAACTTCTGAATTGATTAAGACTTGTCTTAGCTACTTTTTGGTTTACAATACTAATGTTCACAGCAGCTTTATTTCTAAAAATCAAAAATTAGAAATAATCCAAATGTCATCAACAAGTGAATGGATAAACAAACTTTGATACATCCATGTGTGACATACTATTTGGCAATTAAAAAAAAAGATATTAATGCATGCAACATTGTAGATAAATCTCAATAACATTATGGTGAGTACATACTGTATGATTTCATTCAAAACTCAAGAAAATGAAAAGTAATCTATAGTGACAGAAAGTAAATCAGCAGTTGTCTCAGGATGGGGCTAGAGAAAGAAACTGTAAAATTTAAAAGAAATTTAAAAGAAATTTTAAAATTTAAAAGAAAGAAATTTAAAAGAGCTTGAAGATACTTTTGGGGTGATAGAATTGATTATCTTGATTGTTGCAATGGTTATAAAACAGACCAAACTTCATAATTTCAATATGTAAAGTCTGATTACGTCTCAAGTAAGACATTTTTTTTTAAAGACTCCAAGTTTAAGACTGAAAGCACTGTAGTGCCGCAGGCAGAAATAAGAGGGAAATATAACAGGAGAAATGGTTGACTTGCTGTTAAATTTGCTTTCCATTTCAAACGTTTTGAATTTTAAGTAGCCATCCACAGCAAGGAGCAATATGAATCTAGAGAATGGGAAAGAGTTCAGAACTCAAGGAAAAGATTTAGTAGTAATCCTCATAGAAGCATAAAAGTTTAGGATTAAGGGAGATAGTCATGCAAGGACTGAAAAAAAGATGGAATTCCAAATATTAGGACCATCAAGTTAGGAAAGTACAAGGAAAAACAAACCTTTAGGGAACTGAGAAAGCTGTTAGACCAGTGGCAAAATCAGGAAACCACTATTTCATGAAAGCCATGGGAGAAGAGGGATGCAACAGGGAAGACAAGGTAGCCAATATCAGGCAAGCAGTACCAATGACATGAAGGATGAAGACTGACAAACAGCAGTGGGTTTGGTGATCAGAATGTCACTAACAATTCCCTTGGAACAAATTTTTTTTTAAAGCACACAAAAAGTTATCAAAAAGTATGTTAATCTATTTTTTAATATCAAAAAATAAAAACAACTCAAAAGTCTAATAAGAGAGGAAACAAGTTACGTAATTTGTACCATGAAATATTTTATAGCAATTAAAATATTTATGAAGAATTTTTCATGATATGGAATTAATGATAAGGTAAAATTTAGGAATCAAAATTGTGTGTTTGTGTGTGTGCATGCATAGGTGTGCATGTGCATATATATAATGATATGTGGAAAAAATGAATGAAGGAATATGAGAAAATGATAACAGTGCTTACCTCATAGTAGTGAGATTGTAAATGATTGTTTCACATATCTTTTTTTCTGTTCTTTCTGCAAATGTTACAATTATATTTTTTAATAAACTATTTTATCATTAAATATTTTTAAATAAATATTTTAAAATATTTTTAAATAAACTATTTTATCATTACAATACAAATGTTTGATAGATCAAAAAATATATCTGAATTTGGCTGCGTGTGGTGGCTCACGCCTGTAATCCTAGCACTGTGGGACGCCGAGGAGGGAGGACCACCTGAGGTCAGGAGTTCAAGACCAGCCTGTCCAACATGGTGAGACATTGTCTCTACTAAAAATACAAAAATTAGCCAGGAATGGTGGTGGTTGCCTGTAATCCCAGCTACTTGGGAGGCTGAAGCAGAATTGCCTGAATCCAAGAGGTGGAGGTTGCAGTGAGCCGAGATTGCGCCACCACACTTCAGCCTGGGAAACAGCAAGACACCATCTCAAACAAATATATATATATATATATATATATATATATATATATATATATGTGTGTGTGTGTGTGTGTATATATATATGTGTGTGTGTATATATATATATATGTATATACATATATATAATTATCTGAAAAAATATATATTCAGATATATATATATATATCTGAATTTGTTTCAGATTTTTGCTCAGTAAAATATCAAAGAAAAGTGGGCTAATTTTAGAAAATAGAAAATAGAAAAATATGTAAATATTTAAAAGAAAAAGAAACCCTTATTCTCATGTCCCAGAGTAACATGTTGGTGTACGTCTGTAGACTTTTAAGATGTTATTCTATATTCTATGTTGATGTATGTCTATAATATTTTTAGATATTATTCTATATGCTACATAAAGTATTCAAGTCTAGCTTTTGCCTTACTACTGTGGCAATTACCATTTATACACATGGTTTGAGTGACTGCAATTTCCTTGTTGCTTAATAGAATGTTCCCGTGATTCCTCTGTTATCAATAGGTCTGCAATGCATACCTAGGTATATCCAGTTATGTCCTTTATTCAGAATATTTCTTATGCTAGGATGCCAGGTTTTAATAATATTAACATTTTTAAACCTAAAATATATATTGCAGCACATTATTATATGGAGACATTAAATAAATTGAGTATTGAGAAAACACTTAAAATGATGCTTGGCCTTTAATAAGTAACATATACACTTTTGATAGAGATATTCAAGATATATACAGCCCATGGTGGATCAATCCTGTAATTCCAACACTTTGGGTCGCTGAGATGGGAGAACTGCTTAGAGACCAGGGTTTGAGACCAGTCTGGATAACACAGTGAGACACAGTCTCTAAAAATAATTAAAAATGAGCTGGGCATGGTGGCATTCCTGTAGTCCCAGCTACTCAGGAGGCTGAGACAGGAGGATTCCTTTAGAGCTATGATCACTCCACTGTGGTACAGCTTGGGTGACAGAGCAAGACCGTGTCTCAAAAAAACAATTTAAAAAGATATACATAACAATAAATAACAAATACGGTCTCTCCTTGTGAAAATATAAAGAACCAAGTGTTTGTTAAAAAATAGATTTCTAGACAGAGTGATGAATTGAAAAATCCAATCTGCAGTCATTTCCTATTTTTACCAAAGAGCTCTGGAAAGAAGCTGACCTTTTTTTTTTTTAAGACTGTTCTTCATGCTCACTGCTGACATCAAGAAGTAGGGAATCAAAAGCAAAAGCACTTGGACTCGTTAGAGAAAACAGCTATTGTGTTGGCAGGTTTTATCATCTCATAAGATCCTATGCCAACTCTTAAGGTCCATAACTCCAGAACACACAGTACAGGAACCACTAAAGGGCATGGCAATGAATAAAACAAGAAGAAAGAATTCTATTTCAGTTCATTTATTTTTCTTAATCAAAAAGAAAAGTGGAAGTCCAAGATGAAAAAAAAATTGCTCACTATAAGGAAAGGAAATTTGAGATAAAAAGCAACCAGCCATATTTCCAATTTTAAAAGCCTGGGTCCTAGAAGTATTTCATGTCAATGGTCCAGGCTTACAGATTTAGGGAATATGGAGATATTAAAAGCTACCTTACTGAGCATGAATGAACTTTGAATTAAATGTGTGGTTAAATAATGGAGGGAAAAAAACCAGAGTCATCTGGGATCCAAAATGAAAACCAATAACCATGAGGCAATCCTGATGATTCCAGAGCCACTGATGCCAGTAAATAAAACTGCACCTGGACTAAACAGACTCAGGGTCGATCAATACGATGGGAAGGGAATTGAATGTACGAAAGGGTATTTGGTAACTCATTTTGTTTGTTTGGTTTCCATTGCCTTTCCCAAAAGCTACTCACAATCTCCATATTTAGCTTCCAGTCCCAGAGACCATTCTGAAGAGATGAAAAGCCCATTGTGAGTTAGTAAGTCATTAACTGGAGTCTCAGATCTGACACCCTTCCTTGTCCAAGAGACTTGATGAACTCTTGAGACTCATGGAGAGTCTACAAGATACTGGCCTAGACCCATTAGATTTTGCATAGATTATTTAACAATTTTCAGTTTGCACATTCAAAGCTACTAGTACCATTTTAAAAATAATTTATAATTAGAAATTGGTATGGTACCTTAGCATTAACAGGAGGAAGAGGTCAAGGGTTAGCATTGACATTTGAAACACAATGCTGAATTATGCAGTGTAATGGCCTCAAACTGCATGGATTTGAATTCAATTCCTTTATTTATTAACTGTGATCTTTGGCAAGTCATGACACATGTCTTAGAGACAAAAGCAAATGTAAAAAAACCCACAATGATGCTCCTCTCGAAAAGTGGAGTCTTTTTCCCCCTACTTTGAACCTGGCAGGAGTCATTACTTGCTTTGACCAATACAATGCACCAAAATTGAGGTTATGCTAGTGTCACAGCTGGGCCTAAGAGGCCTTGCAGTTTCATTTGAGAGCTTTTGGAATTGTGAGACTACCACATGAACAAGCCAGGGCTGGTAGGCTAGAGAATGAGAAACTGTGCGGGGAGAAGCCCTGTTGGAGTAAGATCTAGCTAAGGTCTTTATAGATCAGTCAGGCCCCAACTGGCTCACTAGCTGATCACAGGTTCATAGAGCTCAGCCAAGATCGCCTATTTTGGCTAAGAACAAGAACCAGCCAGCTAAGCCCCATCCAAGCCATCAATCCACAGAATCTTGAGTTAAATGATGGGTTGATATTTTAAGCCACTAATTTTGGAGGTAGTGCGTTAATCACAAAAGAGAAATGACAGATATCTCATCCATAAAATGAGATAACAAAAGAACCTACCTAATACAACTATTGGGAGATTCAAGTGAGTTAATATATGTAAATCACTTTGTGCCTGGCCAGAGTAAGTACTCAAACATATTAGCAATGACTATTATTTTTTATTATTGGTAAATATTATCTTATGAAAGGACTTTTTCAAATGTATGACAGGTTATGTAGCTAACATGTTATATGGTAGGCTATAAAATTTCTACTCTGAGAAAATATTTACATCATGAGCTACAGTGCTGCTTGCTCTTCTACTACACTGTCTGAAAATCACTCTTTCTGACAGGAAAGCTGGAGCTGCTCCTCTAGATGACTGCTGTTAAATGTAAACATATTACTCAAGAAGAGAGGAGACCTTATGGTTCTGCTCCCTACTAATATCAGCTTATATTCTTCTATCAAATAAGCTTTTTGTCTTGTGTGGCATCAATTTGGACCAAACAGATGTAAGGAAGGGAGGAAGGAGAGCATGAGAACAGTGTCATTAAAAAGACAGAGGTATCAGGAGGACTACATAGAGCTTGAGGAGAATATTGTGTTCATTTTTGTTTCGCCATTAGATGCGACTCTTAGCCACACTCCATAAAATACTACTATGAACAAAAATTCTCATTTACATGTAAGATTTAGAATTTTATTCTAATGAATCTTCTCATCATCTTCCCAAACACTAAAATATGAAAGATATATTCTTAAAAATATATTCTAAAAAATACATCCCTAAACCTATAAATGCTGATCAAACACTACCCTTTTGAATTTTCCCTTCATTTTTTGCATAATTTTCTAATTTTTTCCAAGGCTTTTCCAGCAATGCATTAACTTTTACACTAACAAGTATTAATGTAGTTCCTGTCTTTCCCCGAAAGTACTATAAAACTGAACGCTTTTAGGATTTAAGCCTGGGATATAAATATTCAACCCAGGTGTTTCTAAATCACCTTCCACAATCTCAAACGATGCTATACTTGAAGAGCTCTGGCAAAATGTCTTAAATTGTAGTCTGTGTTTGTATCAAATTATGTTACATCCAGAATAAATACATAAAATAAAGCAAAGCCTGCTGACATATTTATTTTCAGAATAGTTCTGTCATATGAACTTTATAATCATATTTGAAAATCCAGCTGTGGAAAGGTATGCATACCAGATAAATGACTATTGGGCCTTTGCCAGACCACAAAATTGAATCATATAAAGAAAAATTCTAAACCAATGTTAGAGCAATTCATCCTTTTACGCTAGACTCTCTAATTAACCACCTAATTTCTGTCAATATCAATATAACAATCCTTTTTTTGCCTATTAAAAATTACAAAAAGTTGACATTTTTCTGCAAATGCCCAGTAAAAGTGATTTCTGGCTTTTAAAATTCTTGTCTTATCTAAAATGTTTCTATAAATATAAATGTCCTATGTGCCCAATGTAATCAGTTTTCCATTTTCAGTAAATTCCAAAGAACTCTTAAAATGTGGGCTCAATATCCTGGTGGATTGTTTCTATTAGAAACTGTATCAGTTAGAAAGAAATGTCTCTATGTTTTCTAGCTCTTAATTCCAGAAAGGCAACAGGTTCAGTCCTAAGCATCGTATCTTTCCAACTAGGAATAAACTTGTGTTTATCCCCCCAAATACATTGCTTGAGCAAGAGTTTATGGATATGCTCAACTTGAATAATTTTTTCTTTAGCCTAAGGCACACTCTGAGTCTAGCCCCATGTACTGAGTAAGCATCTGAACCAGGTCAGTAAGTGGCTGTGATTAATGTGTGCTATGCTTGAGATCTCTGGCAGTTCAGATGTGAAGCCCATAAAATATCTGCTGCCTGAGATATGGAGCATTTGAGAAGATATTTTCCACTTTAAATATGTTCATACAAATTAAAACGAATTTTATTTGATGAAAATTATATGAAAACAATTATATGTTGTCAACTTAAGGAGTTAATAAATGCAACAAATGAAGCCAAGGCCTCTTATATATGGCCTTTGGAAATGTGTTTTATAATATGTGGTTGATGTAATTAATAAAATGAGTCTAGAATGCTGCCAGTGTTGCATGATCAGAAAATCAGCAAATGCTATCCCCATTATTTTCCCTTCTTTCCATTGCCACCGCATATGTAATCAACAGAAAAATAGAGGTCTTAGGTATAAGGGACTTAATTTATTTCCTTCATATTGCTCTAGCTAATACAGAACACTGTACCTTTAGCCTACTGTATCAACTGTACAAAAGATGATCTTTGCTTTGCCCAGCTCTTTCCCTGATACTTTCACTGTTGAGCTATATCTTAACCTCCACTTCCCTCAGACATTGTTTGACTCTTTCACCATTCTGGATTTGTAACAGTTTACCTATGTGTGGATGTAATGGACACTGCAAAGAAAGTAAGAATGGTCTACTGCAGTACTTCTGTAATCTTTGACTTTCTGTCTAATGATCTTGCACTAACTTTCTGCATTTTCTAGAGTCGATAAAAATATTTAAGTTAATGAAGGAGAGCTTCTGTTTTAAGAAAGCATGTGTTTCCTCACCTTCCACGGCCCCCGTTTACAATAATAAAGAAATATGAAAGCTATGAACCCACATGAAAAATATGAGTAAGGGGCTATCAGCAGACATTTTGAGAAATTTCTGGAAAATGGAAATTAGACCAACAAGTTAAGTGTTACCTATATAGCAGGAAGGAAAAGTCATCGGTTCGGATGTACCCATTAAAAGAGCTGGAGCTGAGGAGGAAGCTGGTTTCCAGGCAGAATTCTGGACTTCGTGGATGAACTTCACTGAAACGTCAGAGTACAGTGGGAAAAGAAAAGCACAGGATCCAAGAAACAGAGATGACATACAGGAGAGAGGCCAAGCAAAGCTCTGTGAATGAAAGCTATGAAGTAGCCCATGGAGCAGCCAGCTGAGACTGGAACAAGAGGATAGAGTACTCCATGAAGGAAAATTCTAGAAAGGAAACACAAAATTATACATTAAAATATGATATAAGCATATTGGCAGATTGGGTAGATAGGAATTAGGGCAGTGTCAGAGTGCTATTAATATTTCCTCCTTTTCCATAATAGGTAGTCTGAAAATAATGCCTGAAAATCATATTATGTAGAAATATGTTATTAGAGGCCGGGCCCAGCGGCTCACGCCTGTAATCCCAGCACTTTGGGAGCTTGAGGCATGCAGATTGCGAGGTGGGTGGATCTCAAGGTCAAGAGATCAAGACCATCCTGGCCAACGTGGTGAAACCCCATCTCTACTAAAAAAAACAAAAATTAGCTGGGCGTGGTGGCACACGCCTGTAGTCCCAGCTACTCAGGAGGCTAAGGCAGGAGAATTGTTTGAACCCGGGAGGCAGAGGTTGCAGTGAGCTGAGATAGTGCCACTGCACTCCAGCCTGGGGACAGGGCAAGACTCCCTCTCAAAAAAAAAAAAAAAAATTAAGAAATATGTTGTTAGACACCAGAACAAACAGCTAAATGTTCTTTTATTTTTTTCTTATTGGTGAGGAGCAATGGCAATAAGAAATCTATGCAATTGTCTTACTTTAATTAAAAAATTGGTAATAAATATAATGATAACATAATGTATGTACTAATTAAAAATGGAAATACTCCATTGTGATGAGCATACACTTAAACAACAATTCCTGTAGAAACGTATACCTTTTACGGATATAAAGCCATCAATAGATATCAAGTGCCTTAACCACTGCATACTCTGAAAGCACATCCTAAGAAAATAATAATACATATTATCAAAGATTTACATGTAGCTATGTTTACCATGGTACTTTTTACATTAAGGAACTTTATAAACCAGCAAAATATACAATAGAAAAATGATTTAAAAGGTTATGGTAAATATTTTTAGTAGATTAATGAAGAGGTTGGGAATGAATTCCAAGAACCCCTGACTATAGGATTATGAGTTGCCTCTAGCTCCCTCCATAGAGAAACAGGCTTCCATGTGCATACTTGGAATAATTCCTGGAGAGAAGTATATTAAGAAAATATTTTGAAATGTTTCTTTTAATTAAAAAAACACGTTATAATAAAAAAAGATTATGGTGTTATATCTGGCACATTGAAGATTAAATGTTGAACTAAGAAAGAATATTTTGTAGTTATTAAAATCTATATTTTGCATTTGAAAATATATTTGACATAAAAATGATTCATGATTTCCAAGAAAAGAATAAAGATTACATGTACAACATAATCTTCATTTTTTTTTTTTTTTTGAGATGAAGTCTTGCTCTGTTTCATATTTTTAGTAGAGCCAGGGTTTTGCCATGTTGGCCAGGCTGGTCTCGAACTCCTGATCTCAGGTGATCTACCCGCTTCAGCCTTCCAAAGTGCTGGGATTACAGGCGTGAGCCACCATCGCCTGGCCAATCTTCATTAGTAATAACCACAAAATCTACATATACATATAGATAGAAAAAATTAGAAAATAAGATGTCAGATATGTCAAAATATTAACAAAGTTTATTTCTGGGTACAACTTTATCTTTGATTTTAAAAGAAAATTTTAATGACAATAAAAGGAATATGTTACTCTGAACATGTTAAAAATGACATGTGTTACAAATTCAGAACATATTCAGAATAAAACTTTAAAAAGATTGTATATTCTTATACGATCATTTTAACAAGAAGTGCGACAGCCAAAACTATAATAAGTATTTCTATCTAAAAAATTTTGGTTTACATATTCTTTTTGACCTAAGGGTAGAGGATGTTATTTGCGACCCATCCAAACTCATCTTTAAAAATTTAACAAGACAGCTCAGTAGTCTATTTTTACCATAAAACTATCTTGAGAAAGAATGATGATAACCTGAAGGTTAACATACATTCATTAATATATTTTTTTACTAAATTAGAGAACAACATAATCCAAACAGTCTTATCCTTTTTCGACACCCCCCCGCCCTGCAAAAAAAGTTACAAAGTACCTTTTAAACTTTTCCACTTTGGTTTCTCAAAGCGTAACATTTTTAGTTCTCATGAGTAAAACACATTTTTAAAGCTATAAAGTGTGAGAACATTATCCTGGAAGCAAGATAATGCTAAACTACCAAATATATTTCAACATTGACAACTTTATAACTTTTATAACTTTGAAGACATATCAAAACAATTTTAAAAATGTTTCCTTTAGCATTTACAATGTAAAATCAACTAAAACTGTAATAAGACGGAAAGGGCTAACAACTTTTCCAAAAATTCTGGTGATTAACTCTTATTAAAATATGTTTTTGTGTGTGTGTCTGTGTTTGAGCAAAGGACTTTCCCATGTTATTTTCCTATTCATCCTGAATCACCTTCCTAATAAAATGGAAAAGCATGGGGCCAGGCATGGTGGCTCACGCCTATTATCTCAACACTTTGGGAGGCTGAGGCAGGAAGACTGCTTAAGGTCAGGAGTCTGAGACTGGCCTGGGCAACATAGTAAGACCCCATCTCTGAAAAAATACCAATTAAAAAAAAAATCCAGGCACAGTGGCACACACCTGTAGTTCTGGCTACTCACGTGGCTGCTGTGGGAGGATCGCTTGAGCCAAGGAATTCTAGATTGCAATGAGCTATGATTGTGCCACTGTACTCCTGCCTGGGTGACAGACAGAGACTCTGCCTTAAAAAAAAAAAAAAAAGGAAAAGTATAATTGCCATTATTCTTGTACACACTAATCTTAAATGCTAATGGTTTATCTATCATAAGTTTTTCTATGTAACTTTAGATAGAAACCTATTTTAATTTGTATTGTTAAAGAATCATTTAGGCTTGAAAAATTAAGCATAATTGATACCTTCTATGTAGAATTTAATTAGCCTGAGTTATAAAATACCAATATCTTTTATATATGTCAAAGTACTGTTGTTAAAAATTATATTTATTGAGAAATTCTTTGCCATGAGAAAAAAAATCAAATAAGTTCAAGTTGCTGTTAAAAATTACAATTTTCTGGATACAGCATAAGACTAATAACAATGCCTCATGCAATTGAAAAGTCCATAGGTAGGCCTCGCTTTGAATGAAGCTTCCTCCAGCATTTCAAACACTGTCATATAATTGTACTGTTTGAGATATTGGCTTCCTCCTGGGTTTCTATGTGGCAGCTTTCATTCAGGTACAAATTACTGTATCAATTAGTCTCTTCTGATGGTTACTGTGGAAATGAATATATATATATATATTTCTTAGAAAACCCAGCAAAGGTTCCTTATCTATATTGGGTTATCTTCTGGACCACTGCCAACATTCTAGTTAATCGTCATCTACTCAAAACAGAATTATCCTTTTCCTTTCTTTACCTTATCCAGCCAGTCAGCCCTTTGGGGTTGGAATGGCTGCATGGCCACAATTTATTGCTTTCTCCTTCTCCTACTTCTTGGTGGAATTGTTGGGTTCTGCCATGTCTATGGTTCCACTTGGTCATCAGATTAATGAGCCAATCAATCCCCTTTCAGGCTTAAGCCAGTTTAAGTCAAACTTTCTGATACCTATTTGGGAATACTTCTGGGAAATGGCCATCTTTTAGCCAGTAGTTGAGATATTTAATTTTAATATAAAATTTATTTTTTCTCGTATGGTTTCTGCATTTTGTGTTTTGTAAAAAAGGTTTTGGGCTGGGCATGGCAGCTCACGCCTATAATCCCAGCACTTTGGGAGGCTGAGGCAGGTGGATCACCTGAGATCAAGAGTTCCAGACTAGCCTGACCAACATGGTGAAACCCAGTCTCCATTAAAAAATACAAAAACTAGTCAGGCATGGTGGCAGGCATCTGTAATCCCAGTGACTCGGGAGGCTAAGGCAAAGAATCACTTGAACTCAGGAGGCAGAGGTTGCAGTGAGCTGAGATCAGCCACTGGACTCCAGTCTGGGCGACAGAGCAAGACTCCATCTCAAAAACAAACAAACAAAAAACCTATTTCTCCACCCCAATGGTGTGTGTGTGTGTGTGTGTGTGTGTGTGTGTGTGGGTGTGTGTGGGTGTGTGCTCCAAGATTTACAGTATATATATTTAACTTACTATAGACTACTGTCAAATAAAGGAGATTTATCCATATAAATTAAATATAAATAAAACACCGGTAAAGGAGATTTATCCATATAAATTTATCCATATAAATCTCCTTTACCAGTGTTTCTCCAAGTTTAATATTCATATAATCACCTGAAAAATTTTAAAAATCAGATTTAGCTTATAAGTGGTATTGATATTACTGTTTACAGACCTCACTTACATTTCTCTTTTCACATTTATGTCTTTAATCTACCTGAAAATGATTATGAATGGTATGAAACAAGACTAAATTCATCATGCACACACCCCGTCCATAGTCCATATAAACCCCCAGGTACTCCTAGAATTCTTTACTGAATAATCCATCCATTCCCCACTACAGTCAATAATGCAGTATTTGTCATACATTGTATTCTTTAGAGACTGTTTGGGGCCTCTCTATTCTTCAATTAGCCTATTTGTCTGCCCTACACCATGAAAATCGCTACAAAAATTTTAATACTGTTGTAATTGCTACAATTTAAAAATAATTTTAAATATAAGACAAATCCCTCATCCTGTTCTTCTTTCTCAAAGTTTTCTTAACTATCTTTTGTATTTTTCTCTTCTTTAATATGTATAATCTTAGACTCTGGGGGAAAAAAATGTCAAGACTAAGATTGTTTGAATTAAAATTATAATCTGGGTGAGAATTAATCTGTATTGAGTCTTCCTAACATGAAGATGGCATGTCTACCCATTTATTTAGGTTTTCTTTAATGTTTTATTTTTAATTTATGTAAGTTTTATAATTTTCTACATAAAGTTCATGCACATATTTTATTACATTTTTAGGTACCACTTATCTGTTCTCTTTCTCTCTCTCTCTCTCTCTCTCCATATATATATATATACATATATATATATATATATATATATATATATGAATGACTTATGGCTCTTATCTAGAAATAAAATTGCTTTTGATATATTGATCTCATATCCAAAAATATGCCAAATTATATTAATTCTAAAAAAACTGTCTGTAGTTTATTTTGGTTTTTCTACTTAGCCCTTCTAATTGCCAAAAATTAGTGGTAATGAGAAATCTCAAATGTAGCAAAGCAGACAAAGTAAAAAAAGATGAATTCCATATAGAAACAAAGACAAAAATAACAGTAGATTTCTCATCAGAAACAATGCAAACTGAAAGACAATGGAGGGACATCTTTAAATTACTGAAAAGAATGAAAAACAGCAAAGAAAAAAACAAAAAAATCCCTATTCACCTAAAATTGTATTCTTCACTTGAAAATGAAGCTGAAATAAAGACTTTTCCAGAATTCATCACCAGCAACTAGCATTATAAGAAAAGTTAAAGGAAGCCCTTTAGGCAGAAGGAAAATTGTATCAAGAAGAAATGTGGATCTACATGAAAGAATAAATAGCACTAGAAATGGTAAACAGGTTGACATATATAAAAGACTTTTAAAAAATTATTTAAACCTTTTTAAAAGATAATGGACTACTTACAGCAAAAGTGATGATGTTTTGCAGAGTTTATAACATATGCTTGACCAGAAAAAAAAAAGGGCTTGGCAGGGCAGAAAGGAAGAAAAGTATATTATTGTACAGCTCTTATACTTAAAGTGAGGAGCATAATATTTGAAGGTAGCCTATACTAAGTTAAATATATATACTGCAAAATGAGTAGTATAATATTTGACAGTAACCTATAGTAAGTTAAATATATATGCTGCAAATCTTGGGGCAAACACACACACACACACACACACACACATACACACACACCCCGGTATACTTCATAAGCCAAGAAAAATACTAAAAAACATTTTAAAACACCCAGTGAAAAATAATTCAGGAAAAGAGGCAAAAAAGGAGCTAAGAACAAATGATAAAAACAGAAAACAAAAGAAAGTGGTAGATTTGAACCCAACCATATCCATAATCAAGTTAAATGTAAATAATCTAAATAACATTCCAGAGATTTTTAGATTAGATAAAAGAGCAAGAGCAAATTATGTTATCTTCAGGAAATCCCCTTAAAATACACAGACTCAGATACATTAAAAGTAAAAAGAAGGGAAATAAATACTGTAGTAACACTTCCTAAAAGAAAGCTAAAATGGCTATATCAGACAACACAGATTTCAGGAGAGAATATTACCAGTGATAAAGAGGACCAATTCATAATAAGAAAGAAGTCTGTTTATCATGAAGAAATAACAGTTCTAAATGTTTATCCATTTAATAACAGAGGTTTAAAAATATATGATAGAACTGAAAGAAAAAATACAAATTTTTTAGTGTTCAACTACAATTCTAGTTGGAGACTTCAACACCTCTCTTTTTCTTTTTTATTTTTAGAGACAGGGTCTTGCTCTGTCACCCAGGCTTAATATAATCATAGCTGGCTTGATATAATCATAGTGCAGTGATATAATCATAGCTCACTGCAGCCACAACTTCTTGGGCTCAAGTTATCCTCCCACCTCAGCCTCTCAAGTAGGCAAGACTACGGGTGCATACCACAACGCTTGGCTAATTTAAAACATTTTTTTTTTTGTAGAGGCATGGTCTTTCTATATTGACCCTAGTCTTGAACTGGTCTTGAACTTCTGCCTCAAGTGATTCTCCCACCTCAGCCTCCCAAAGTGCTGGAATTACAGGCATGAGTGACTGTACCTGGCTACATCCCTCTCAATAATGAATAAATTTATAAATGGATGTTATTAAAATTTAAAAATTCTGCTCCTTAAAAAACCACTGTTAAAGAAATGAATGGGAAGCCACAGAGTAGGAGAAAATCTTTGCAAAACTGTTCAACAGAGACCTTTTACAACTCGATAGGAAGACGAACAACCAAAATGTTAAAATAGGGAATATCTTTGAATAGACTCTTCACCAAAAAAGATATACTAGTGGCAAATAAAGACATTATGTTCAACATTTTAGAGGAATGTAAGCTAAGACTACCATGAGAGACCATTACACAGTTTTAATCACCACCTATTCACCACATTGGTGAGGGAGGAATTCCCACCCTAGGGTTATGGGAAGGCCCAACAAAAAACCCAGCACCAGGCAGATGAAACTGATAACAGCTTATTAGTCAAATGTACTCACAGCTTGCAGGGGAGGACACTCCATGCTCTACGGAGGTTGCATTTGGGAACAGAGAACAGCTGAGAGATGTGGGAGGCAGACTTTGTAATATGAAGAGGGTGACACATTCCCTGGTTCTCACAGGAAAATGTGATTGGTTTCCTGGAATAATTTCATAGCTGGCATTGAACTGAAACTCTGCTACTCAGTGGTAACTGGTCCCTCTGCTAAGGAGTTGTTTGGCTAGGGTACTCTACCAATGGAAGGAGAGTAGGGAGGAGAATCCTCTGGTTAGGCCATTTGAGACTACCTCAGTTTTACCAGATATCAAGACAGTACATAACATTATGCCTTAACTTTTGGCCTTACACCACACACATCCACTAGAAAACTGAAAAAATCAAGCGTTGGTGAGGATGCAGCGCAACTGAAACTCTCATACATTGCTCGCAAAAAAAGCAAACGGGCCAGCCACTTTGGAAAAGAGTTTGGCAGTTTTTCATAAACTTAAACATAACTCTACTATTCAACCCAGCCAACCCACTCATAGGTATTTACCCAAGAGAAGTAAAAACATGTTTCCAGAGACACATATTCCAGTGTTCATAGCAGATTTATTTATAATATTTAATACCTCCAAAGTGGATATCACAATGTCCATCAACTAATGAAATTACTGTATGTTAGCACACTGAAATATTGATTGGCCATATAAAGGAATGAACTACTACATACAACAACATAGATGAATCTCAGAAGCATTATGCTACATGGAAGAAGCCAGAAACAAAAGACTAAATATGGTATGATGATATTAATATAAAACTCTAGCAACAGCAACATTAAAATGACAGAATGCAAAGCAGTGGTTGCCGAAGGACAAGGTGAAACTTGCCTTGCTTGTAGTTGCTTGCTTCTAGTTGATTTTAAAACCTACATAGCTAAAAGTCATGCAATTAAGCAATATGTAACTAAACTTCCACTGGTTTCCTTATAGATAACATCTCTGATGTACAGGTCACCATAGTAATGGTTGCTTGTTTTTCAGGAAATTAGGATCAGCTCTTGTCTAGGTTAAGCGGACTGATACCACCGATCCTCCAATTAGCCTGTATAAATGTCCAATGAGTGTCCTTTTGACATCAGAGTGCCCAAAACTCCACCCTCAGATTATGCTAATGACACCATTTGGGGAACATGCATCCTTTGAAAAGCCATGAAGCTTAACTGCACTTGCAGAGATTGGCAATTATCTCACTTTTTCTTACCACCAGTCACCTTTTTCCATACCTTGGACAGCCTTGCTCCTTTATCCCATAAATATCCCTAAGACCCTCACTTCAAGGAGGAGAATTTGAGGGGTGTTCTCCCACCTCCTCACTTGGATGCCTCATGAATAAAATCTTTTCTCTACTGAAAAACTTACTAAGTGATTGGCTTATTGCAGGATGGGCAAGAACGTGCCTGGTTTGGTATCAGACGAATGACTGCAGAGAGGCATGTTCTATATCTTAACTAAGGTGGTGGTTATATGAATATATGACTTAAATTGGTTAATTTTATTGTACGTAAATTATTACACAATAAAGGCTGATGAAAAAATATGATGGGGGAAAACCTCTAAAGGCCTTAGGTTTCTACTATCAACAATGTCTCAGGGAAGCTGCTGCTTCAAGCAAGCATAATACTCTGAATTTCTGCTTCCTCTTCTTTTGGCCTTCAGGGATTTATTTTAGTTTCCTGTGATAGCTATGATAAATATTTATTATGTCTTTTTCAAGAATGTTTGATGATTTGTTGCAGGAGTTTTTTTACATTTTTTAATACTTGTATGCCATATTTCTGCAAGTAGAAATCTCATTTTCTCTAAAAATTTGCTGCCTTTTAGTGCTTTAAATGAGACCTGTATACTTTTTTTGAGTAAATTTTCAAAAATATCAAAGTTCACATTTCCTCATCTTTTTATTAGGAAAAACTCATAGTTAGGCTCCAAAAATACCAGTGCTTAAAGTACAGAGAAACTGTTTTAAAAGTTACCAACTTGGGAATTAATGCTACATAGTATATTCTACATTTAAATATATTACCAAATACAGAAATGTAGTGTAACAATAAATAGTTGACATTAAATTAAAATGGAACTAATTTGAGATATTGAATTTAGAAATCAGTTAACGGCTGCCTACAAAATTTGAATTCTATTGTAATATGGGGGATGGGAGGACGTCTTAAGTGTTTGTCAAGCCACAAAATAAAATGAGAATGTCCTATGTACCAAGCATTGTGCTAAGCATGGAGGATATATCAGTAAACAAAATTCACAATCTCTTTTCACGTAACACTCACAATTTAGCAGGGAGAACAACCTTAGCAACAATTGCAAATAGTAGGTTTAATAATGTACAAGCTGAAATAAAATAAAAACTACAGGATGCTTTTAATAGCATAAACAGGGAATCTAACCTACTCTAGGGACTAGGCGACAGTATTTGGAGGGAATTATGTTTAATCTGAAACCTCTGTGATGAGTAGAATTCCATCAGCCTATGTGGTTCCTATCATCAGCCAGAGGATGGGAAATGAAAAGTTGAGAATAATGAACATTTTAGGTGATGGAACAGCATTTGTAAAGTCATGGAAAGTCCAGCACATTCAGAAAGTGAAAAAGCACAATATATAAAAAGTGAACGTGGAAGAGAACAGTGATTTTTTTTAAAAGGTGCAAAATTGAGAGGATAATTGGAATATTGAAATGCTTTTAAATTTTAAACATTTTTCTGCTTTCTCATGGCAATGTGAAAAAATAAATTTTAAACATGTTTGTTATTTAGGTTCATTTAAAAGTTCTCAGCTGTGGTGTTGTTTTAAATTTCCTAGTTCGAATATCAAAAGGCAAATAATGATCAGAATTTAAACACACTAGTCAGATTCTCATCCAATAAATCAGAGCTTACTAAAACAGAAGATGGCAAACCTGAAGGAAGACACATATTGATCGGGTAAAGCTTATGAACTCTTAGTGGTTTCTGTTTTCCTTTCCTCTTGCTCTCTTTGCACCTAATTCATCTATGGAATCTGCTTTCTAAATATTGTATTTTCTTAAACTTAAGATGCATTTTTTACTTTTTCATTTTAACACTACTCAAATGGGGTTGTACTTGACAAATGGTTTTTAGAAAAAAGTTGGTAAGACCACATATCACTGAATTTTAAATTAAATGTGAAATATGGATCCCTAATAATTGCTTTCCATATCTTCAGAAAACTCACCCTGTGACATAATACAGAAAAGTAAGTATGTATGCAGAAGACTGTCTGTTGTACTTTCGGCAACATAATTAAAAGAAAAAACTAGGAAATTTCTCAGCATAAACACAGGTATCTCAAAGATGGAGGCTACTGGTATGAATTGTGTGTGCTTAGTAAAGAATCATTATTGATGAGGACCAAAAAAGTTATTTGAACAAAGCTTAAACCTAATTTTGAAGAAAGGATGTTTTAAATCGTAATTGTGTATAATTTGAGGAAAAAAAATCATTTAACTAAATGCACTCAAAACCCTAAAACTCTAACCAAAGGTGCTAAGGAGTCCAAGATACTAAATGTGAATTATGTAAAGCTGTACATGCTTAGATGAAAGCAATTCAGGAGACTCTGAATTTGAAGGCTTAGAGTCAAATGATAGTTATGACAATAAAACAGGACGTATGTTAATGTAAACTAATGTTTCTTGAACTTAAGGTACCTACAAATTTCTTTGGGTTCTTTGTGTAATGGAGAATCTGATGTAGTAGGTCAAAGCAGGGCTTGAGATTTTGCATTTCTAACAAGATTCCAGAGGAGGACCAAAAAGGCAAGATATCAGATTAAACACTAGTGTAGTATCTTTCTGCTATCTCCTAATGCAGATACTAAATTGAAGACAGTCCTTATACTACATTCACTCCAAAACCCATTATTTCCCTCCATCTCCACTGTCATCATAATTCAAGTCACTCTTACCATGTTTCTTCAATTGCTGTAATAGCCTCCCACTGGTTTCTCTGCCTCTAGTTTTACCCCTTTACCCATTCTCCATATTAAAGCAGTAAAATAAATCCATCAAAAACTCAGATCTGGTTATCATATTCTGCTGTTTAAATGTTTCAGTAAATAAGATACAAGCTGCCCCTTAGGCCTGTGTCAACTGACCTCTAGCCACACACACACACTGCACACTTAGTATGCAGGTCCTAGTCAATCTCTTTCAAATTCAAATGCTCTTCCTTTTAAGCCTTTGTTTATGCTAGTCCTCTTGCTCAAACCATCTGCCCTGGCTGTACTCTATTCACCCTTTAGGAATTAAGATAAATATCACTTCCTTCGGTGCTATCAGTTTGATACCTCATTCCAAATCCCATTATTTCCGTCCATCTGATGCCTCATTGGAATGCCTTATTCTTCTCTTATCATAGTACTACACATTGCTTTTGCTTATTTAATTGTCTTTGCTACTTAGCTATTAGCTCGGTAAGAACAGGAACCATTTCTATCTTTTTCTCTGCATATATCCAGTGCTGGGCACACTGACTGGCATTAGTAGACACTTCAATCAATTTTCATTCTAAATGTATTCATTAACCTGTCAATGAGCTAGTCATCTTTGGCCAACTCTTTGCTAGAATTCATGATTATATCTTTCTTCTGTCAATACATTTCTTCCATAGAAAGAATACAATATGATTGACCAGGCCCTAGCTTGATAAAACCTTGCTTATCTGAAACACTAATTATAATATATTTGATATTCATTTAGTCAACAAATAATTAGTACCATTTAGTCTGTAATGAATAAATAAATGATAGGCACTAGAAGAAATAAACATTAGAAAAAATACTGAAAGCTGGAAGACCAATGAGGATTAAAGTCATATAAATAAAGCGGGTACAAAAATCAAAAGTATAAAAAGGGCACTAAAGTAGCAAAGAGACAGAAGTAGATAATTTGGCCTCTACAGTTGAGAAAAGCTTTTCCAAGAAAGGTACTGGGTCTTTGAGGATAAGCAGAAACTTGCCAGATGAAAGGAAAAGTCATTCTAGACAGAAGAAAGAGTGTCTGAAAGCAGATTTTAAGAGTTCTGTGTATTTAGGTTCTCTATAGAGTTATAGAAGATGACACTGGAAAGAAAGACTTCAAAGAAAAAGATCTTTGCTGTTCAGCATAAGAAGCTGGGCTCTACACATTAGGAATAAAAGAAACACAAAGATACATTTTCAGCAGCAACATGGCATAATCAATTTCAAAAAAAAATATATATATATATATGTACACACTTTGGTAGTGGTGTGGATACACTGAAGGAGGCAAGATCAGTGAATAGTGCAAGCAAAGAATGAGAAACCTTGAATACAGCGGCAATGAGAAAGGAGATAAATGTATGAAATAACATAAAGAATAGTACAGTATAAATAACAGGGCTTAGGCAGGGGATGGATTATTAGTAGTAGTAGTAGCAGTAGCAGCAGCAGGAGCAGCAGCAGCAGTAGTAGTAGTAGCAGTAATCTTTGAGTGAGATTCTATATACTGTTTTTGACAGTGAAGTGTGGCAGAATATGCCACCATAAAATATGCCACTTTGGCATAAGATTATTTTTAGCTAAAGGAACTTGAAAACCAGCAGATGCAAAAGAGACACTGCCCTCCTGCACCAGGAAAAAAGAAATTCTTATCACCGAACAGAGAAAACTTAGCTGTGAAAGATGCCCTCCCTGTACAAGGAAAGAAGAAACACTCTTATTACCAGAGGCCAGTTAAAGTGGAGAAAAATCTGTACAAATGGTCTTTGTTAAAATAACTCTTACCTTCTTTTAGTCTTTTCATACAGTTACTTTTCCACAATTGCTACTCTTCGTTCAACCCACTGTATAAGCATTTAGGTTTTGCAACTTCTTTGGGTCTTCATTTTCCTATGGAGCACCCACGTACATGGGAAAATCCATCTGTTTTTCTCTTGCTAATTTACCTTACATCAATTTAATTATCAGGCCTAGCCAGAGACCTTAAGATGGTAAAGTTTTGCCTCCCATACAATAGCGAAGGGCACACAAACAAAACATCCTCCACTTTATGAGGACTTACAGAAGGTAATGCTTCCTCATCAAAGTGGGGAATGGGAAAAATGGAAAAGAAAAAGTAAGCCAGTCATGGGTCTAAAAATGATCAATCTTTACTCTAATTCAGATCGATAGAGTTTTACTACTGTAATTACAAATAACTATTCCAAAGTTTATTTTAAAGCCTTTTTTCATAAATATCCTAATATACATAGTTTTAGAAAACCTCAGAAGTTTCAGAGACAAGGTAACAAAAATAGAAATACTGTTGAAGGGGGAACCGGAAAGGCGATCTACCTGGGGCAAACATTACTGGGAAACTGGAAAGTCCATCTATAGGGACGGCTAAGAGACATAAGAAACACATACAGAATTCTGTTGCATTGTCACAAGTGCCTCTTAGGGTTTCAACAACAAACGAATTGAAGAGCTACATCTCATGATTTAATAAGTTGATTTGCACTCCAAGTACATAACAACTTAGGTGAACCAAAGGACTGGAACAAATTAGGAACTATTTCAAAATATTCAGCCTTCTTATCACTCTAATTCCCTGACTGTTCAACTTTCCTGTGATTCTCTACTTTTCTTCTTACCACCCATCTCCGCAATGTAAAATTGAAATAATTTATGCATTTGGGATACTTACTAACTACTCTGTTTTTAATTTTAAAATGTTGAGATTAATATTTTACACTTAAACAATTAAAAAGCAAAATCAAATTAAATTTTTACTAGTAATTTAGTGGACTTTGCTGAGGGAAAAAAAACAAAAACCAAACCATATATTCTTATATAGTCCTAATTCCCACAAGTATTATAAATAAACATAAATCATGATAAAACTAATATGAATTTTTTAAAATTTCCCCATCAAAAGTAAGTTCGCATGTTCCGAATGTGCTACTGCTGTCAGTGCTGTACTGATTTTCCAGCTTTCTTCTCTGAGTGGTGTAAGAAACCTGACCTTTTTGCTAGGAACATTAAAACTCAAGAGACACAATTAAAGCTTTCATTTTGTAGTTTAATGTTTTACATTACCTCTACTTCACCTTCTTTATGTCCTTCAGTTTCAAAGAAAGGAGACAAATAAACCTGGGGAATTGTTAAAAAGTAAAAATCAAAGTGACAATGTTATTTGAGTTCAAAAAGCTCTGTAGTTTATAAAATTGACAAGGCTTTTTTTAAAAAAATTTATGCTTCCCCAAGTGTGTATCAATTATATAAAGCTATGAGTAATGAATGGCATGAAACAAAGTTCCAACGTTTTCAACTTTTATTTTTAAAAGAATATATTACAACATTACATAAAAAAATAGAGGAAAACAAACAAACATGATACTATTTTTTTCCAACTCAATAGTTCTTAGCTTCACCTAGAATTTTCACATAGTTGATGTTAACTTCTTTTGAACCCTTTCTAACTAGTATTTTACCTTATGTATTCTTTATAGTATTTCCATATTATCTCTATCTAGACCTATTCAGAGCATAGTACAGAAAGGGCAGCACAAGCTACTGACACCTTTGTCGGTAGTATGATGTTTTTTCATCCAGCTTATGTGAGAATGAAAAGAATAAAAGTGAACATTTAATGTAACTTAGGGTTAATTATGTAGCTCCAGATAATCTCTTCAGAACTCCCCTGCTTCACCATCTCAAGTTAATCAACAGTGGTTAGTTTAAGACTACAAACCACTTACCAAATTGCCTAAAAGAGAAAACTTTTAAAAATAACAATTTGTTGATTGCTCCAATAACTTCAATAAAGTCAAATTTGCTTTATTTTTCCAAAAATTATGTTGTCAAAATAGAGACTCTTTCTAAGTGTAAATGTGTGATGTACTATGAGTGGATTAGTCTCTGTTAGATAGTTGTTAGACAAAAGTTATTAAAGTTTAAGAAAATTTGGATTCTAAATTTCTACTTGATAATATATGTGAAATATTTTATATTTTCAATATATACTTATCTTTTGCCCACTGTCTATACACTAGATAAGTTTTAAGTCATTTCATTGTGCATATATCTATACTATATAAAGAAAAAACAAAGGAAGAGACAACTTTTCTTCTAACTTCCATAAGAAAACTTCAAAACTGTTTCCTTTTAAAATTGAATTTTTCAAAAGGGAAAGACTATTGTTTGAAGGGAAATCACTTGTTTTCCTAAAAGGTAAAATATTGGCATATTAACCACAAGGTGGTGCTATAATTCCATGCTGCTACTGGTATTTTATAACTTAATCGATACGGTAGTTTTTTACCTTATAACCATAATCTCTTAATTTTTATAAATGTACTTCTCTCGCAATTGAAAAAAAATTAAACCTAAAAGGCTTCATTAATTCTGGAAATATTTACTGAAACTCTGTTAAATTCAAAATTGTATGTTTCTGTGGGCTAACAGAAAATTTCATTTTAAAGTCTGATGACCAAATATTTATTAGAATACTAAAAATGTGGCCAGGCATGGTGACTCACGTCTGTAATCCTAACACTTTGGGAAGTTGAGGTAGGCAGGTAGCTTTAGCTCAGGAGTTCAAGAACAGACTGGGCAACATGGTGAAATCCTGTCTCTACAAAAATACATAAATTAGCCAGGCATGGTGGTACAGACTTATAGTCCCAGCTACTTGGGAGGCTGAGGCACGAGAATTCACTTGAACTTGGGAGGTAGAGGTTGCAGTGAACAGAGATCATGCCACTGCACTCTAGCCAGGGCAAAAGAGTGAGACCCTATCAGAAAAAGAAAAAAAAAATATCAAAAGTGCTTTCTTAAAAGTGATTTCTTATGCTGTTTCAAATATACAAAAACAAAAATACACTTTTAAGTGATTTCTACTCATAACAATATTTTACATTTGACAGTGAAATACATAATGATACATATCTACCATAAATAGATGAATAAATAAAATATAATCAGATGATCCATATAATAAAAAATAAAATACTCTTTTTCCTTCCAAATAATAAAGTCAATTTTCTGAGGATTTTCTGGGATTGTTACACTTTTATCCATAAAATTAAAAAATAATAATTTATATAGTAATATTAAAAATAAATTTCATTTTTCCATTGATTTAACTCCAGCTAAGGCTTTTTTCCTCTCAAAAAAATGTATAATTTTTCATCATTTTAAAAAAACAAAACACCTCACTGTGTATCTTTTAATGCCAGCTAGAATGGCTATATTCTCTGTTATACTGGTCTTAAAAAGTGTTAAACGACCAGGCGCGGTGGCTCACGCCTGTAATCTCAGCACTTTGGGAGGCCGAGGCAAACAGGTCACCTGAGGTTGGGAGTTCGAGATGAGCCTGATCCACATGGAGAAATGCTGTATCTACTAAAAATACAAAGTTAGCTGAGCGTGGTGGTGCATGCCTGTAATCCCAGCTACCCAGGAGGCTGAGGCAGGAGAATCACTTGAACCGGGAGGTAGAGGTTGTGGTGAGCTAAGATCCGCCACTGCACTCCAGCCTGGGCAACAAGAACGAAACTCTGTCTCAAACAAACAAGAAGTGTTACACAACAGAGCACTCCAACGTTCAACACGTTTCTTATGGTGAACCTTGAGAACTGTTACCCAGTACAAAAGGAGAGTCTTAACCT